>JAPMNP010725031.1:0-10616 GCA_029874935.1 Atherina boyeri
TGCAAAATAAAAGTCTGCTGTTGACGAATCTCAAGTGTTGTGTTTGGCTATTGCACTTCAACTTTCTGACACTGGAAGGCGCTCATGCACCATGAGCAAATACTGTTCTCCTGAGGGCACGACGAGGAACTTGCACAATGAGGCATACAGCAGGTTGCATCATGATGTCATGTTTCCTATGTCCTCACACTGGATAAAATCACTCAAATCTAACATTCTGGACTACAGGGAGGCTTCTCCCTCTGCTCACTCTGTGTCTGCCCGGTGCTCAGATGGAGAAGGATCTGAGCGAGCAGGCAGTCACAAGTGCTCATCATCATCATCACCACTACCTATTTGGCTGTTTACTCTTAAAACCATGGCCCTGGAGGGATTGCATGCAGCAGAAATATGACATGAACCTATCTCTGGGTGTTTGGCTTGACTCATACATATCGGGGCATAGACCATTACCCTGACCTCATTATGAAGAGGTCTCACAGAGCCTTCAACCCACAAACCGACTCCTCTGTGGATTTTCTCTTGGCCTAGACCCATGAGGTCACGCTACATTGGTCACCGTAGGGAGCAGTTTGATCCAAAGGTCGTCTTGGTAGGTTTACATCAAACTGTGTGGTCTGTAACAAACAAGAGAAAATCTAATAATACATTAAACACCAAGATGTAATATCTAATGGTTATTTTCTTTTTTAATTAAAGTTTATTTTGGTGAAAAACATTGTGCATTTCTTTGAAAAAAAAACACAACAACAACTCCTTGTTAAGCCTTTGGAGCTAACATGTTAACTAAGTGCCAGGAGCTATTTATCCAACCAACACTGGGATAATAACTAAGTCTTATCATTGTCGTTGGAGTTATGTTATCCTCCAACTCATGGACTTAAATGTAACATCCACTCTCCTTTTGCTGTAGTTTCAAAGATTGTAAATGCAGAGACAGAACCGGAGGACAGAAGTACCAGAAAACCTAATTAACTGCTACAGTGAAAGAGGCTAAAACACTCAGTAGAGGTGCAAGAGATGCAGGTTTAAAAGTACTAGAGGCTACTTTAATATACTGCCTGGACAAAAACACTTGGACTTAATTAAGCAGATAGAGGAAATCTCCCACAGGGGAGTTACTGCTGTGATTAATACAGCATGTTTTAGCTAGTAACAAGTTATGTAAGCTTTACTGCTGCAGTTAGCCTCTTTTTCTTTAAAAAACCATGTCAGAGGACACATAACTGTGGAAAAGAAAATACCTTGGAGTTGTGATTACAGCATATTTATATGAGACCAGATTAATGACAAATTGTTGTGTTAGTGTACCAAAACTGGACTTTTTAAAATGCACGTTAATATGTTTGCTCGGCGAAACCAGAATAAAACAGAAACTCAAAACCAAACTGGCACACTCTAGATAATGTGATTAAAAGTCTATCAAGTCCAACATGTTGGCCATATGTGCTCAAATAGACTCAAACAGGCTGCATGTGTGTAATTTTGGGGAAATATATTGTACGCAAACAGAGCGAGTGCCACTTTCTGGCAGTGAAAGTTGAAGCATATGCGGAAGTGCTAAAAATTGCAGTTCCCCCTTTCCTCCACCAGGGGCTCCAAAACAGAGTCAATCCCCATAGACTCCCATGTTAAAAAGACCAACTTCACAGCAGAAATAAACATGTTTACAGCCTGGTGCAAACATCAATTTTAGGCTTAATAAGTCAAGTTTACCTTCATGACAACTGTGAGGGGGGTTAATAGTTTTAATAACTCATCCATTTAGTTGTTATTTAATCTTGAAATTGCGCAAAAGTAGGAGCGTGTCCTGATGATTGACAGGTCATAGATGTGCCTGTTAGCGCTGGCACTCTTAGATAGCGGCTACATCCAGCTTTTAAATTTGCAGAGATTTTTGAGATTCTTTCCCACGATGGCGTGCTGAAAGCTCAGGTTGGGCTCCCCACTGATGCCTCAGACGTTTCTACTCGACAGGTCGGCTAAAGTTCAGCTGTTTGGAGAAATACATTTCAGATTACTGCTAGAAGTTATCTACATCTTTATTGTATCTTTCCAAGGAATATTTGTTTATTTTGCAATGTGCATCCGAGTGACATCTTTGCGTCTCAGACCCTCCTTCCCCGTTGCCAATAGCAACATGTAAACAGAGCGTGCATGAAGATAACTGAGGCGTTCCCTCTCAGGAGCAGGGTGTGTTGCGCCTGGGCATTTTTTTCAAAAAGTGGAGAGGGCGGATCTTTCGGGAAAATTCTCCACCATACCTTTAAACAAACGAGGCGGAATCTGTGTCCACAGATATTATACAGTCAATGAAACAAACTATTGTTTTAGTATGATCAAAAACTCATTATTTAGAAAAAAAACAAACTTATATAAACATAATCACCAAATTCATATAAAATGGAAACTCTCCAAACTGAACTGGCGTACCCAGATCGTTAAATTGAAGTCTAATAACATCTACATGTATGTCCTCAAATAGACTTAATCCAATCCTCTTTATATATATGAAACATTTTAAAAAACAAATGGTTGCCAATGTGCTGCAGCTTACATATAACGTATTATTGATAAAACAGACATTAGACACACAGCCAGAAAATCTGCCCTCAAAAAGACATTAAAAGACTTGAGAAACATGAACACACTAATAATATACCAGAAAAAAAATCTGAAAACCACCAAATGCACAAAAAAAATTAGAAAACTAAAATACACTAAAAGCAATTAAAGGATTAAAATGTATCAAACGCATTAAGAGATGCTACAATAAAGCAATTGTCTTCATTTAGCTTAAAAAAATCTAAAGCCATCCACTCTTTGACCTCTTTAAAGGTGTTATAGAAGATGTTTCTAGTAATGATTTTTGCAATATGCCATGAAATTGGGTTCACTGTCCCATAAAGTATGATTGATTAAAAGCTTTAAACATATTATTATCATAGATCAGCTGTGAAAGTGATGGGACTTAAAAAACATCAGCCAATCATTTCTGTTCTCATTGCGTGTTTTATTTGTCTATTGGCCCGTCAATCACTTAATCACATTTGCTAATAGCGAACTTAGTCTTAAAGGCGTGGCCAGGGAGGGAGCTGTGACTCAAGTAGGCTGTTCTTGTGCATGCACTTTATTCAAAAAGTGGCTAACGGTCTCCGCTTTCTGAATTCCTACGGACATCTTCCATACCACCTTTAAGACACTCCATCAACCAAAACAGGGACCCTCGCTTATTGTAAGGACAAATAAATTGGTGTATCATTTACATAAAATTGATTAGAATTGCCAAATTTTCTAAAAAATAATACAAAGTGGGAGTGAGAATAAAACTGGGCCCAGAACTGAGCCTTGGAGGACCCCACAGGACAGTGGTGCTGTAGAAGAAGAGGACTCCCCCAGCCTTAGAGAAAACTGCCTGTCAGAAGGATGAGATTTAAGCACTGCAAGGCAGGGATTTACACAGGGCTCTAGATGCGACATGAGAATTGTGTGGTCAACTGTGTCAGAAGCAGCAGTGAGGTCTAAAAGCACAAGAATGACAGAATCACCAGCATCTGTGGTTGATTAATTATCCTAAACAAGCCAAATGTTCTTCTCAGCTTCATGATCCATTTGCATCTTTTATAAATAGTATAAATAGTATCAATTTGTATTCCAGCCATATACCCAATAAAGCTGCTCTTATTCACTCAATTTTCCTGCTTCATCTCGATGGTGAAACATGTCAAAATGTGTCTAAAAAGCAGCCCATTAAGACATGTCCACTTAATGTGAGGTAAAGCATTTCCAAAATATTGCTGTGCTCTGATGAAAGCTTTATTTTATAACTACAGCATAATTTTACAAAATCACCATTCAAGTAACTTAAAAACAACATATATGCAGTGAATTTAGCTTTACTAAACAGGTCAAATGATATCCCACCAAGCTAAAAGCAGCAGAGTGCACAGCTTTGCAACACTGGACATATTTTAGTGAATAACTAACTGTAGATGGATATTGGTATGTTGGTTCAGTTATACAGCAGGTTGAATATGATTTTAAAGAATGGATGTAAGTAAATTAACATCCCTACTGCTCTTGATTGGAGATCACTTAACCTTTTGATGAAATCAAATTGAAGAATTGAAGGTTGCATTAATACTCTGGTGCAGAATGATGAGCACATCAAGGTAGGAAGAGCCATGGATGAAGTGTTGTCTTCAAGCCTACAGCTGTACAAGCCTGAGAAGGCAGAGCTATGATCCAAGGTAGATTCAGTTGGTTGGGCCTAAGTTCAGCAATGTCACATGTCCAAAAATGGGGTCAGCTCGCTGGCTGAAGATACAGAATGACCATGTTTTTCCCACTAATAGATTTCTTCCTTCTGATGTTGCTATATTTTTAGATGATGATGCCAGTATTGATCAGAGTCCGATTCTGAGTGGTTCAGGGCACGATATGTCACTGATTGGCTTCCACAGAGTTCAGACCTTATCCCCTCTGAGATGTGGGGGATGTGTCGTAGACTCTTCCATCATCAATGGAAGAGTCAGAGTTAATCTTAGCAAAGAATTACAGCAACTCTAGATTGGAATGTAAGATTGTGAACCTGCTTATTGCCAATGTATCACTGATAGGAGTCGTTATTTTATGACACTGTAGTGGCCTCTGTGGTTCTCAAACTGGGAGTAGCCAGATAATTTCAGGGGGTTGCCAGATCATTGTGGAAAATAGAAAGCCTACATTTATCAGCACAGACTGACTGGAAGAGACTTAAACTGGTTAAGAGAGCTGGGTCTGTCCATCGAGGAGAAGGATGTTGGTTAAAAGTGGTACCGAGGATTTTTCATTTTTAACTAAATTTAAATCTTTGTTAAAACCTACTAGATATGTAGCAGCCCTGTACTTATGAAAAACAAAAAAAAAAAGTGAAAAGAAATATAAAGTGTGGAGGTGGTGGGGCCCAAAAAACAGTAGCCAATAGAAAACAACCCTGGGTCGTTTAATATTGGTCGTTGGCACGTCAGTCAACCTTACTTATTCTCGAAAGTGACTACGTTTGTAACGTACGCAATTTACGCAGCCTTTCAGTCCACGAGCAGGGCTGTTGTAAATCGGCGAAGGGATTAAAACGGATGCGTTGGTCGCCAAGTTCCTTTTGGAAGGTAAGATAAACAATGTGTTCTAGATGACAACTTGATGAAGTTGTTTTAAATATGTGAATAGATATTGAGGAGTGTTTTTTTTCAACAGGTAACTTTTACACTCAACATGTTCTTGTCAGAATATTACATTTTCAAGTTCTATGTCGGAGAATTATTTGGTGTTATGCCAAGTATTTGTTTGATACGCGTAATGTAAAATGCCAAGCTTTAGGGTTTATTTGGTGTAATGATACTAATGTCTGACTCTTCTGATGTCGCGGGCCGCGGTTCTGTCTTACTGGTTGATCACAGCGGTGATCCTCCCTGGATGGATCTATGCATCTGAATACATCGCAAAAGTTTTTATTGCTACAAGCTACAGTCGGTTCCTCACTGTCACAGCGTGCTGCTCGCCCAAAACAGAGGCCATGACAACGATCAATGAGGGAGCTGTGAATGAAGAATGCTGGTCTTGTGCATGTACTTAATTCAAAAACTCGCCAACGGTCTCTGCTTTCTGTGATGCCACGAAAATCGTCTGTGCAACCTTTAAGCTAACATCCATAATGGAAGACTCCACCCACATGAAGCATCCTACTGTCATGGTTCTGAGCAGTTCCTTCAGTGGAAGACTGCTACACCCCCACTGCAGTAAGGAGCGCTGCTGTAGGTCTATAAAACCGCTGCAGCCCTCCATCTGTATGTGACGTCACCTGCACTGACAGATATCCACCATCTCATAAAATGCCCTTTAAAAATGGACAACAGTCTGCGCTGAAAGTACGTTCTTGCGTAATGCATCGTTCGATGTCCAACGGTGTAGGAGCCATATGCCTCTACCTGCCCTGTTGTGCTGCTTGTGTGGGCGTGGTAGCACTTGGTGTGTGGGTGGCACCTTGGGCATGGAGATGTTATTAATTAGGGTGTTTGCAGGTGTGGGAAAAAACCTGGATCTTATGTGGGTTGAGGATGGGTGAGCTGCTTTCTGTTGACCGTTAAGATCATTCCTGTGGGAAATACCATTGCACAGTGACATGAATACAATCAAAGTAAGTAAGTGTTGTTTTATGAACCTGTGAAGTGGTTTAATAAAGTCCACAGTGAGTACTGATATGGCGCGTCTTCAATCACACCCATGTCTTAGCCTGCAGCGGCAGACGGTATAATGTTAAAACAGTTTACGTCACAACAAACGGGGTTAGAGAGTAAAATATGTCCCTACAGTAGATATACAGTAGGGGTTTAAAAGTCAGTTTTAACATTGAAGACGATGGGCACGTAGCAATGTTTTCCCCCAGTTTTAAAACAGATGTGATCTTTTTAGGGCGAATACAATTTTGTGGACTGTATCTATGCAGAGACTGAGCCCCATCTCCAAGTCTATTCCTCCAAGCATTGAATCAGAAGACACTCCAGATGGACCAATCACACCTTTAAAATCTCTCCATAGGGTCATCCATACCTTCATTAACCTTTTACACCCACATTGTTGAGGCGGGAATGGTGCATTTGCATAATGTAGATTATAAAACCTAAAAACTACATTGGCATATCATGATCCAGGAAAGTAAGTAATTTTGTAAATGTTGTTAAATCCTGAAGATGTAGCAAAATAACCAGTTGAAATGCAATTTATAGTCCTGTAAGACCAGTATGTAGTCTGTTTTTGACCTCAGTCCCATCCTGCAGGGAACGCCTGCTTGTTCAGACCTGTGTCTGACTGCTGTTAGGTGTCGAGCAGGTTGTGTGCAGTGGGTTTTAGTGCAATTTGGCTGAGGACAGCCGCCTACGGTGGCTGTAAAAATACATTTGAAATGGCAAAACTTAAGCAAAACACAAAAGCCGTAGGCAAAGAAATGAACAAGGAACCTGCAAACAGCACACAATGCTTATATTTATGGAATACTCCTGTCTCAGAGGATGTCCACCCTGAGGTTTCAAAGAGGATTATAAAAACTTAAAATACATCACACGTAGGGTCATTTTGGGGTTTTACTCACTTTACAAGTTGTCCAGAGTTGTGCAGAGTCGGGCATAGGACTTCCTGTGCAAACTGAGCTCTGCCTCAAGGGAACTCAACAATCTTCTCAGCTTTTCTGATCATTTTTTTTGCTTGAGTAGAGCCTGAAGAGGATACTGCTGCTGCCTGTGCAGGGTGAAGAAATGCTCTTTTAGCTGGAATGAGGCTGGAGCACACCGGTGCAGCAGTTTCTACTCTGAAGGAAAAAGTGTAAAAAGCTAAACTGTCTGACATCATTTACTGAGAGGATGGTGTCGTCAAGCTGAACGCTGTCAAGGAGAATAATGTATGATCAAGAGGCCAAAAGCCCTCAGGTTTTCTAGAGAAGGAACACCGGTGAGTGTTAATAATAGATGTAGTCACATTTCTCAGCGTCTGCATGCATGACATTCACAAATGCAGGATGATCAGAAAGACTTTGCAGCAACATTTGCATTCTATAAGTAAACACAATGAACTTTAATGACCACAAGCTTGCACAGGGAGCTTCACTCTGACAAAACACAACCTTGGTTTCTTCATCTAAAGCTATAAGGGGGCTGAACATTCATTAACAGCCAGCTCACAGTTAAAAACACAAATATGTTTACAAGACGAAGCAGCGACGGGAACACCAGGCGCGCTGTCTCAGTCTGCGTCCTCTGTTATCTAATTTGTCTCAGTCCGTTTTGATCATGTCCCTGCTCTCTCTCAGCTGATGAAAAACAATAGTCTGTATTCATTTTCTGCCTCTGCTGTTCCCCCGTTCGCTTCCTGTGGGAGCCCACTCGGCTGCGCTGAAGGCGGGCCAGGGATGTGAGAACAGAAAAATTAGCAAACACACCAATGCTAGTAATTGTTAAATTGGAGCAAATGGACCCCATGTGGACCAGGCAAATAAACTCAGAAATCAGCAAAGCCCACCCAGACCCAGTTTATCTAAATTCCAATAGTATGCTCAGTAATGGAAAAACACTGTAGAAATGCCATTTCAAATAGACCCCAATGTAATCCCCCAGCCCACTGGGGTCCATTTAATCAATGCTACAGACATGAGCATAGAGGAGGAACAGTCTGCAAATGGAAGTGGAGTTCTGAGTCAGCTCACAGGAGATTAAAAAGTAGAGGTGGATGAATAATGGAGGAGGAGAATGGTGAGAAAACTGCAGAATGTGGCGAATCATCAATAACACCTCCTGCGAATTATTCTGAAGGAAAAAGACTTGAGCTGAAAAACTGTCTGTGCCCACTAAAATGAAATTGTCTTAATTAGTTTTTTTGTGTAGCCTCACTTCCCCAGATGAGCGCTCATTATTTGGTAAGTATGCGTGCTTCAGATCACCTGAAGTCCTGAAGCTCCAGGTAACGTTGAAAGTCCTGCAGAATAACTGACAGCTCTCCACTCATTAGCTCGGGAAGTCAGAGGAAGTGCAGGCGGTGCTTTGGTGGAGCTCTACGCCCTAACCCGGAGCTGCTGCTGCTGCTGCCAGCGCTGACAGCTTCTCCAGTCGATTCAGGAGCAGCCCCGGCGAGACCAACTGAAACCAACACCAATTCATAATCAATCAGCAGCGCGCTCGACAACACTCTGACAGCAGTTTGTGGAAAGCCCAGCAGTGTCTCTGCCCTGGAGCAACAGCCAACAGCCAGCTCCTTGTCTGAGAGTAATCATGTACTATTACTTCTGCAATCAATGAGGGTCCTTATTTTGGCCTCTTTATGGCAGCAAAGCAGGGGATAAAAAAGATTTCGACACACACACAGATATAGGAAAAATCATTTCCTGATTGTTTACTCTCATTATCGGCCAGTTTCATTCTGCATAAACTCTTCTTTTCTGGTTTTTTGTTGACAGATTATTTCCTGTTGGAGCCCTCACAACTAATTAATTTAACTGGCAAGAGGTCAGTAAAACAACGGGGTGTAAATACAGCTTTTCCCAGAGTCTGCATGAGTAGTTGGTTACAACACAAGTTTGTAGGCTTTATCATCTATGGGCTTAAAATAAAGATTCAGAGCATCCCCAGAAAGCCCTGTATTCAAGGGAAAAGCAGAAAACAGCCAGTGAATGGTTGTTATCTTCGAGCCCTCGGGCAGTAGCTACCGCCTTTTAAAAAGTAAGCACTGCATGAGCTCAGAAACCCGAATAAAAACCATTGTCATTGCTGCATCTCCCAATGCAAAGACAGAATATATGTAAACAAAATCCAGACATGCGGCTGCCTTCTCTGGGCTCATTTCCCATTCACTTAGGTGAAGCAGCAAACTGTCCTTTGGTGTTACAAAATAAAGAAAATTGAATTTCTATTTTGGGAAACAATGGCTACCAGATCCTCCAGACTAAAGATGAGAGGGACCCTCCAGCTTGTAATCACTGCAGAGTTCAAAAGGCAGCATCTGTGAAGGGAACAAAGCAACATCTTTTTGATAAAAGGCCTTGCTGCTTAATGCAACTATAGAAAAATAAATAAGTTACAAAGGAGGCTGCAAACTGCTGAGCAGAAATCAATGAAAGAAAAGCGTGTTGACTTTCAGACCTACAGCAGTTCAACATGTTGCTGGCATCAGATTAATTGTCTTTGCACAACTTTTACATAAAATCAGGGTTTATCCTGGTTTTCTTGACATTTTACACACCGTCTCTGGATAAAAGGTTTGTAATTGCAGCGAGCATCTCAACACAGTCATGCTAAAATGCCAGTCAATGAAGCACAGGCTGCAGGTCATGTCTAATTAACTAATTCTTTTAAAAAGCATCTAACAGATGTCATTGCTTTGCTGTAGAACATTTCCCTTTCAAGGACCATTTAGAATCATAAACATGAATCATTTTATCCGTGGGATGCAAATGTCTCCTTGTGTTCATAACTGTGTAGATGGAAAAACCAGGTGTCACTGAAAAAATAATTTATGTCTGAAGTCGTGTTCCTATATGTCTTCTAATCAAAATAAAATGACCAAATGGCTGAGTTTCACATGATTTAACTGATTAGTTGTGTATAAAATGAAGTGGAAGCTCATTGTAAACCAGACTGTGTGGAGTAAACATGCTCTTGATTGCTGGACAAATGCCTTACGTTTGCATTGTTTTTGGCTTATATAATGATTCAAACTGTGAGACAGATCAAAGATAGTCCAGGGTTCCTGATGAAGCCTTAAAAAAGGGAATGAGCTAAGGAGATGTAAAGAGAAGTTTATCTTGTTGGAATCCAGAGGAGTTGAGTCAAAGCATGGTTAAAGGCTTGTAAAATAGTTTTACTTCAGTTGTTTAAACTCCCACTCCGATCATCTTTTGAACTATTCTAAAGCGTTCTCAGTGGCCTTTAAATCATGATTATGCAGTTTTTCGCCCAAATCACAAAACATGTGCTATTTTCCAGGACTTTTCTTCTGCAGAGCTGCAGTAGCTCATTAGTAATTCTCCTCTGTGTTGTGGGCGGAGCCAGCGCTACGGTAAATGATGAAAGCTAATACCAATATCTCTCTTCTTA
>JAPMNP010725040.1:0-11813 GCA_029874935.1 Atherina boyeri
AAATTCTTCACTTAGGAGAATGTGTCAGATTATTAGCGGAGGTCATAATACACCAATGATAACACATTTATAAAAGAAGACATCGATTTTGGCCGGTAAACAACTGGAAATGTTTCACAATGTCACTTTAAATTAAAATTTGTCAGTCTTGCCCTAAAGTTTTATTCATGTTCTTTTCATCTACCTACATTTCCAGATCATAGTATCCATTACAAGTTTTATGAGCCTTTGGAAAAGAGACGCCAGATCACCTAATAAAACGTGCCCCTTATTCTATAAATGTCCAACTGATATACAGTTATCAACCCCTGTGAATTTTGGAAGTTTCCTTTTTGTGTATAGGAAACAGAAAATCTTTAAAAAACAAATCGCTCAAACCCCTTGATGTGCCTGTCTTTTTTTAGTACCATTACCTTTGGCCTGTTTGCATTTGCTCATGATCAAATTAAACACTTTGTGTTAGTGAAAACTGTATCAGCATAATCTCAGAAGTTTCACGAAAATAAACAAGCAAAATACAAAAAAAGCTTATAATGATATTGAAATTAATAAATTGATATGCATCATTGTACATTTTTCCTTGAGGCACGTATTATTTATTTCTCTGAGGAGCAGTGAGAAAAGATATTTTTAAAAATGATAAACAAGTTTAAACTAATATTTGTTGCATTTCTGTTTGATCTGATGTCCCAATAAGCCAACATGATCATCTAGTAAGTAAGAGGAAAATGTGTAAATGGCTTTCTTTTTTCTCTTCATGCTAAAATACATTGAAACTCAACATGAATGTCCTTTATAGTAGGCCTATAAAGAAAAAAAATATTGTAGGCCTATTACTTCAGAGTCAGACAAGCATGATGGAAGTTTCTGTAGGTTATCGAGTGTTTTCTGTGTAAACAGACCACACCAGATCAGACAGAAGGTGTGTGCAGTTTGAAAACTAACCTTGATCTATTATTGACCATGGTAATATCATTTTACTGTTTGCCTGTTTCACGCTGTTGCCATGGCAGAAGCCCATCCATTATTAAAGGGTTTGGGAGTGTAGTTGTACTCGGGGTATTTTCAGCTCATTTTGACACATCAGTGTAGATATTATTGTTGTGTATCACTATGGCTTAGGCTGAAAGCTCGAGTCCTTTTTTTCTGAATGGGATGTGAAACATGTGAGACATTTTTATATTTCAATGGAGGGGCCAAAAGGGAAACAGGAGAAAGAAAAGGCCGGGAAAACCGTGAGGTTCAGAGTTGCCTCTGCCAACAGCGGCCGGGTCCTGACTGAGGTGTTCAAGGATGAGAGGTCCTGGTTCGGCTCAGTGTCTGACTCAGTGGACTCTGATGGCACCAGCAGCTCGGAGGCAGAGCAGGGCAGCTCGCTGCCCCCCAGCGAGGCCAACCGTCACCTGAACGGCCTGGCCGCGGACGGGACTGTGGACGATAATGGCGGTGAACCGGATGACCTGCTTTTGTACGCCAGTACCAAGAAGAGAGACGTGCTGTTCAGCAACAAGAGGATCAACATCTGCAGCAAGAACGGGACGATACGAGGAGTGAGGAACAAAGTGAGTGCAGGCCAGGTGCTTTTCAACAACCTCTCCAACATGTACTCGGTAAGTGGGTCTGACAAAGACGAGAACTTTAAACACTTAATTACATCTGTGACCTCATTCTTTATGTCTTCAAGCCTTGTTGACTCCAAATGTACTAATCAGTGTCAAATCTGTGGATAATAAGGTGCCATAACCTTTATTTTCTTTCTTTAAGGGTTCAAATCGCCAGAGACGAAGGCCATGGGAAAAAGAGTGATGAGTGTGGAATTTCAGCAGGGAAAAACAGAGCTGAGGGCATCCTTGCACCATTCTCACTTTATTTACAAATAAATAAACTGACTTCTGATATTATCCCCAATACTTTAAAGGGAGCAAAGCCTACAGATAAGTCTTTAAATTTCTTATTAGGAACGTGATCTTTAAAAAAATTAGAAAGATCCTGGAAATACTTATAGTGAAATATCTAAATTGACAAGTTGAAATATTAATGTTATGAGATAATATCTCAGTTTTGAGATGTTTTATGAACAGTAGTTTGGTGTATCAATGTATTTCTCAAAATTTTGAGAGCATAACTTTAAAATTTCTCGTTTGAAATATTGACTTATTTTGAGACGGTATATTAAAAGGTATGAATAAAATATCTGCATTTAAAGATATAATCTCCAATCTTTGAAATACTAAACCATATTTTAGATCCAAAGAATAATTTGAATGTAGCAATTCATAATGACTTAAAGGATCTTTAAAAAGAAAAAAAAAAAATGTTAGTTGAAATGGGGCTTCCATAGTTTCTAGATATTTTAATGTCTGTCAGGTTCTGACTATTATCGTAATCATGAGGATTTCAACAACTAATAGATCAAATATTTCATCCATGCTTTATTTGTCAGCACATTCTTTTATATCCCACCTATAATTTTAGATACTTATAAACACCAGAACCTGATTGAATTAGACTCATGAGATTACATTTTTCTACAAGCCGCTGTGCTTCCACAAAGACAAGAAAGTTGAACTTTTATGACTAAAGAAATCATTTTAAAAGAAGTGACACAAGGGATTTGGGGGAAGACTTTTGTATTTTTATATGACGTTTGTATGATTTTGATATTTGGTGGAGTTTCTCAAGACATGTGGTTGAATTCTGACAAGATTTTGTAAACATTTTATATGATGTTCATACATATGATTGGATGTTTACACATATCCCACAGTACGTACACAAACCTTTATTTTCATATATGTTGTTGTTCAATTACAGCAGATTTGATGCTTCATACACAACTTTTTCTCTTCCCATATAATCACATTTTACAAAAGTTTCTAAAATATTTCACGTATTGTGTGACAGTGTAACATTAATGTTGCGGCTGTATTTATATTTGATTTCAATAATTAAATGAGTAACGTTTATGATGTAGATTTTTAGTTTCTTTGCAGCTCACAGAAACCCTGCAACACATAACTGTCAGGTTTTTAACAAGCAATAAATGTGATGCCTTTGCAAAAAAATGTACATTTCTTGTCTTCGTAAGAGTCCCAAGTCCACAGATGTTATGTTCATATCCACGAATGACAGAGAAAAGCAGAATTTACTCATTGTAAAGTTGTATATAAGATGATGTTTGCTTGAAACTTTGCTTGAATAATTCATTATTTGAGTTGCGGCCTGTTAAAGTTCTGTTATAATCTCACTCTCTTCTTTTAAAACCATGTGATCGTTGAAGCATGTCTTCTTAAAGACAAAGTAGAGCATCCAACCCTCCTTTGAAAACTTTGTTAGGTTCATTGGACAGTCAATAAGCTCAACTCCAAATCCTTTAAAAGCCTGCTTCAGCCTCATCAAATGCTTATTATTAACCTTACTGAACAAATAAAGGCTGAACAAATGAAAGTATGTCATCATGTTGATGGCAGTATGAGATCCTTAAAACCACCAGGAGAGGAAAACAGCAGAAAAGAAGACATTCCCAGAAGCTGAAGCCACGCCACACTGAATTAGCATTAGACAGCTAATCATTGTTAGCCTTAAACAGAGGGACGCTGATATTATAGATAGGAAATTAATTTAACCAGAACAGGTTGAAATGAACATGTTTAGGATATGAATGATGTTGCTTCTCATGTTGGTTTACCAGAGTCAAGTACAAGTGTTTACTAAGTGTAATCTTATGAATAATCCAGATTTAATCAAAACTTAGTGTTGATTAGATGAGTAAAAGTTCCCAGAAGTACCTGGGGATTTAACACAATAGTTTTAGTTTGAGTTTTTATTCGGTTTGATAAGAATAAAAGAAACATACAACAATACAACAAACCGAAAGGGTGCAGGCAGAAGCAACAGCTTATATAGCACCTACCCATTACTAATGTAGTATAAAATTGAAAAATAGAGGATTAATAAAAAAAAATTAAAAATAAAAATAATACCCTTATTTGTCCATTAACCCTTTGATGCAAAGAGTCCACAACAGTGGACACATATCTAAACTGTTTTCCAGTGTATGCATGGGTCAGGATGGTATATTAGCACATTAGCCGGACATTAGTGAGTCATCCAATACACCAATACACTGCCACTCACTGAAAAGTACATAAATATAGAATAAAATCTAATATATTGTAATTATGAATCTTGCCTCAGTGATAAACAGGACAAGAAAATTAAGCTATATTTTTATAGAATTTTGTATCATATAACTATGAGAACAATATTCAAAGTAAAGAAAAGCATAGCTGTACATGTAGGACTAAAATATTGAATGTAAAAAAATGTGGCACTGTTTTAGATAATTTATAGCCTGGGAATTCCCAGGCTACCTGAACGCAGCTCGATTTTATTCTCGCTGCAAGGTATTTTATTCTCGCTGCACGTCTCATGAGCTTTGTCTCATGACGTGGTCTGGTGATAGCCAGGCTAGATAATTTATGCATCAGAGGGTCAATGATAAAACAAAACAACCCAAATAATTGTACTTTGACTAAACTTGCACCCTGTCGTCATCGTAACGCATCCAGTTGAATTTTTGTTACAATCCAGAGCGAAACCTGCATGTAGGACAAGTAGCCAGGAGCCACTTAACAAAAACCAAACCTGTAAAACAAATAAGCAAACAAAATGGAAAACGAAGCAGGAAAGATGTGGAAGAAACACAACAACAAGAACCTGGAAATGAACAATGACAGCAAACATATGAAGGACGAGTGGATCTTAGAATAATGAGAGACACTGAACATGTGGTATCTTCAGTCTATTTCCTCAGGCCACCAAAGACAAACAAATTTGCTTTATGAGCCACAATAATGCACAATAACCCTTTTTTATTATAGAGAACCAATTAATAAAACCACATCCCCTTCTCTGACCTCCCGTGGGACACAAACACCAACAATGTTGTGAAGAAGGCTCAGCGGTGTTGAAGAACAGTTTGGAGAAAAAGCTGCTGCTGGCCATCATCGCTGCCCGGTGGAGAGCATCTGAGCCCCCCTGCCTGAGAGGGAGCAAGACATTATCGGCCGACCCTTCACCCCGAGCTACCTGTTTGATCTGCTGCCTGCAGCTCCCTGCACATCAGATTTACAGCTCTTTCCACTGGGCCACCCATGACAACGGCAAACAGACATGGACATCGTCTCTCGCTTCCACACACTCCACCCAACACTTACAGACACTGCAATGATTAAAGGACACTGAGCTTTACAGCTTCACACTAATTTCATTTTGTTCTCTGATGTCTTTGTATCTGCTTTCATTTCTATACTTACTTATAAATGTACTTTTACTGCACACTGTACGGTTTTGAGCATCTTTATTTTGTTGCACATACTGTGTAATGCCAATAGAGTCTATTCTATTCTAACGAATAACTACCCAGCGAAGGAAACCAACAGATTTCATCAAATTTTCTCTACGATTTAGTCCCTAATCCTGCACGGGATGACAGTGAAAAGGAAAAACCTCCAGCAGAACCAGGATCAGGAAGGGAAAACATCTGCCGTGACCAGTTGAGGCTGGAGAGGACAGGAAAGGAGGGTCATCTAGCAGTAGCACCATAACTCTAAGTCAGGGGATACCTGCTGAGAAGGAAAAAGGGAAACAAAATAATGACAGGAATAATGTCACATATTTATACATGGAAAATAATGCAACATACTAGATTAGGGACATTATCACATTAACTAGGCTAGGGTTGGCAAGCTGGTGATGGCGGCCCGTCTGTGATGGTCAGAGTGGCCGGGGTACTTGGGGTGTTCTGGGCTCTGCGGCATCTTCCCTTATTGATGGGTGGCACGTTTAGGGCACATCCTACAGGCCGTGGTTGGCAGGGCAGAGACATGACAAAACACAACACAACAAGATGATAATGGTAATTATTTACTATAACATTTGGGTATTTTAATTTTTTTTATAATTTTTATGGTTATTTTGTTAATTGTCATTTTGTTTTGTTTTTTGTTTTTTTATTATTTACCTTAAATAGTTCTTTTTTTTTGTTATATTGTTAATGTTATTGATGCTGTAATGTCATTAGATTTATAGAAACACATATACACAAGCGTAAACTTCTATTCAGAAATGCAAACAATTCAGTTTCTCATTTCACTTCATTTTATTCTATTACTCATTAATTTAGAATTTTTTGTTGAAGATTCATTTTGAAGTTTCACTGTATATACATACACTATTTTCACTTTCATTTCACCCTTTGCACAATAAAAAAAATAAAAATAATAATAATTAAATAAAGAGGGAGGGGGCGTGTGGGACATGGGACGCCCCCCAAGTAGCCTGAGCCATGAGCAGCAGAAGTAAAGAACAATAAGTTTTATCAAAAAGGAAAGTTTGACGTTAAATCTTAAAGATAGAGCCGGTACTGTTTCCTGAACCCAGAGGGCCAGAAGTGCTCTGCCTTCCATTCTTCTTTAGAAACTTCAACTACAACCTGTGATCTGAGAGCAAAGTGTTCTGAGGGGAAAATATGGAACTATGAGATCCTCAATTGGAGTTTGATCCCTAAAATATTTATACGCGAGGAGAGGAATCTTAAAAGGAAAATTAGTTTTTTTTTTAACCTGGACCTTATTTATAGCATGAAATACGTTCATAAACTCACCCGGACAATTTTGGAGTTACTTGAAGTCTATCAGGAGATATTTAGATCCATCACGCTGGCGTACATATCCATTCAATGGAAGTTGTCATGGCAACGCATTTCAGCCTCTAATAAGACATTATCTGCCACAAAACGCCTTCATTTAACCAGTGTTTAGTTATTAGTTGCTGTACTATCCCTCTGTGCCTTTGTTGTCATCCCGGGCTTTTCAAAAGTTTTAGTAAGATTATTCTTCTTTGTTGGTATTCTGAAATCAAAGAATCATTTCAGGAAACCAAAGAGGGAGAAGAATCTTAGTACAGTACAGAAAAGAAGTCAGAGTTTATGTTTGTGCAGATGGGGTGTGTTGTGAGTGTAATAATGTTTGTGAAAAGAGTGTATCAGACGTGTTCTTGTTCTCAGATATTTTTTCACTTGGGTGTGTGAAAGTTTTAATATATTCAATAATTTCTATATCTTGTCAAGCACTTTTTGCTGCTTTTTTATGAAAAGTGCTATATCTTATTTGATTTGAAATTCTAGTCTGGGCTTTACTGGGAGCCAGTTTTTTTTCAGTATTGGCAGAGTTTAGACAAATTAGCTCCAGGACCAAGGTTAATAACTGCATGAAAGTAGCTATTATGAGTTGGCATTTTCAAATGAATTCCCTATCTTTCATAAAAAATGTAATTGAAAAGGTGAGTGTGGCATAAAAAACAACCACTGATATCAAAATGATCAAATGAGATTTTTAAAAAAAAATGCATATTAATACAATTAAAAAAGTAACTGATCAGGCAGATAAGAAATGATTAGAATACACCATCTAACAGCTGAATTCATTCTAGCCTACTAAAGGTGCTGATCTCACTAACCCAAATACCCCAAAACAGCCAGGGTCAGTTTTAGGTTGCGACTTTCCCTTTAAGCGGCAGATTTATGCAACATTTCACCTGCCTCAGTCAGCACCATGGACAGCGACCCCGCGAGCTCTCTCCACCAGACCCCCCTCACCCCCTGCTCACCGGTGGATCCGCAGCGGGCCCTGAGGGGCAGGGCATGATCCTCCGGTAATGACGACCAGCTAACGCAGCTCAATCTGCCACCATGCTGCAGCACTGACATGCAAAGCGAAGCGTGCAGGCTGCGGGCTCCCCTGTAGACGCGCGCCGCCGCCCAGCCTGCGGAATGATCCCGTTTTTCTGGGTTTCGTCGACTCGCCTGAAAAAGAAAAGCCATGAAATGACAGCAGATGTAACGCGGTAGCTCGTGTCTCGGATGAGAGACGCTGCAGAGGCAGAGCAAGGTAGTGAAAGCTCTTCCTCTTCTTCCCACTCCACGCCCTGTCATCACCATGTCTCCTCCAGCATCAGCGGCGGCCACGGCCAGTGAAAGCAGCACGACCACCGTCTTTGAGGAGGACACCAGAGAGGAGGTATGTCCCTGTCTTTAAAGAAGATGCCCCCCTTTTTTAATGTAGATTGCTAGGTTTTAGTCGCAGAGCCTAAATGCCGAGCAGACAGGGAGATGCTGCAGGTGAATGATCATACTGTGCATGAAACGAACTGTAAAATAAATCCCCTTGTTTTGTGGTTTTGCATGTGGAAATTAATCCAATATCATGACCAGCTTTGAAATCCCATGCTATAGATTACAAAGGGCATGTTATGCAGTTAAAGGCAGTATATTTACCTGTCTGTCATCCTTTCTCTGCTGCGGGCCTGAAATAACTCACCTGCAGAGCTACAAAAAGACAACAAATGTCGTTAAATATGTTTTATAGTCCCTCACTGAGATACTGCTTGGTTTATTCATGCACACATGTTATATATTAATGCAAAATGTCTTGCAGAAGTCAGCAAGCAGTTCAGAGACGTATAGTCATCGATTTTATTATCATTTGTTTGACTTCTTCTTGTTTTGTTTGTTTAACTCAACAGCAAAGACCCCTGAAGCAATCTCTGAGCAAGTCATTATGTCGGGAGAGTTTTTGGAAATGCCTGGTGTTGTCCATTCTCATGTACGGCTGCGTGGGAGCGATGGTTTGGTGTCACGTTACCAAGGTGACCCGCCTTACCTTTGACAACCCCAACAAACAGTTCAAAATGATGTACCACGACAGCCCCTGCTCCGATGGTTACATCTACATCCCTTTGGCCCTACTGGGCATGCTCTACCTGGTCTATCTCGTGGAGTGCTGGCACTGTCACGTGAAGAATGAGCTGCAGCACAAAGTGGACGTGGAGGGCATCTACGAGCGCATCCAGAGGATGCAGCAAGCTAAACCCTGCATCTGGTGGAAGGCCATCAGCTACCACTACGTCCGAAGAACTCGACAGGTCACGCGCTACCGCAATGGAGACGCTTACACCAGCACCCAGGTGTATCACGAGCGCGTCAACACCCACGTGGCGGAGGCTGAATTTGATTACAGCCACTGTGACGTCAAAGATGTTTCCAAACAACTGCTTGGTTTGGAGAAGTCTTCTCTTACAAAGATGCGGTTTACAAAGTGCTTTAGTTTCGCCAATGTGGAATCAGAGAATTCTTACCTCACACAGAGAGCGAGGTTTTTCACCGACAACGAGGGCCTCGATGACTACATGGAAGCCAGAGAGGGCATGCACCTGAAGAACATTGACCTGAAGGAGTACGTCATGGTGCTCTCGGACCCGGAGCAAAACCCCTGGTATCTGTCCCACTACGTCTTCTGGTTTGCGTCATTCCTCACTTTCTCCTGGCCTCTCAGAGTCTTCACCGAATATCGCACTAGATATGTTCACTATCGTGTCGAGAAGCTCTTTGGGCACGATTACCTCCCTGTGACGCCATGTGATGATCGACCATATTGGCGTCGTATCCCTCGTGTTAACACCATTGACAGCACAGAGCTGGAGTGGCACATTCGCTCCAACCAACAGCTGGTTCCCAGTTACTCAGAAGCTGGTCTGATGGATTTGGCCCAGTGCCCATCCAGCTTCAATGGGATTCGTCAGAATTGCGAGCGCTGCCACAGAGCCATCAGCTGCTCCTCGGTGTTCTCCAGGAGCGCCCTCAGCATCTGCACCGGCGCCAGCTCCCGCATCCCTTTCAGCGGCAGCCGCTTCTCCCTGTCGCGGCGCTACGGCTCCCAGCGCAGCTGCTTCTGGAGGAGCGGCAGCCTGGATGAACAGGAGAGTCCCAGCGAGAACACCCGCTGTCTGTCAGAGCGCATCACCACAGACGACGAGGGGCCTCCAGAGTACGAGGATGCTCTTTGCTACCCTGTGCTCATCGTCCACTGCAGCGAGAACTGCCACAATCACAGATCTTTCCACAGAAACGGCTCCTGCGTGGAGACTTCTTTATGACTCTACAGTCGCTGATGAAACACAGTGGCGCCTCTGTAGCATGCAACACTTTAGGCATAAGAAAGAGCGAGCAAACAATATCTGAAAGCCCATTCCCGCCACTTGCAAACTGAATTAATAAAGTAGAATTAAATTGATGAAGTTGGCCATCTCATTATGAGATTGAAAGTTATAAGAAAAAAAGATTGTGAGTTTATCTATTGATGACTTTCTGTCTAATAATAATATTTTTTTTATTTCATGATGACTTTTTATCTCATAATAATGGCTTCCTATCCCATAATTATGAGTTTTTGATATCATGATTAACTTTACATCTCATAATTATGACTTTAATTGTAAATATTCGGACTTTAAATATCTCAATTATGAGATACTTTGTTAATATTCGTAATTCAAAGTGGTAGGAATGGGCTTCCATAAGTCTGAAAGTGGGGCACACAGATTCATGCTGTCGTGTTACACTATCAGAAACAACTGCCTGAATCCTGAATGTGTGAATCACCAAAGCAATAACAGCAGTTTAATGTGTGCAGAACAATGTGACAGAGATTTGTAAACACACAAAAGGACACACAGACAAGCCACCTGTCTGGCTTCCAGTAACAAAAACAATCAAGTAGACAAAGACTGTTACACTGTACACAATATCCATAGCTTTGAAGATCTCATATGTTTGGTGCACATAAATACTGAAGCTGCAGTTACCTCACAAGACCTGTTACAGAGGTCACAGTGTACATGATCAAAAATCTCATGTTAACTCATATTTCAGAGACAAATAAAGATGGGGCTGGTTTTATCATCATCAGAAAGAAGATGGAGGATTCCTGCAACATAAAGCCCAGGAATAAAGACAACACATATCCTCTCACATAAAAATCTGAAAAGAGGAATATCCATCAAAATGTTGTTCTTATGCAGATCAAAAAGAGAGACAGGAAGCTCCAATTTAAGAGACAGATTTACACTGAGAAATCATTCTGTGATGTTTGAACATCATTATTGATGTGAAGTGCTGTAATTTATTTCCATTAATCAACATGCCTCTATGTTTCTTCACACATTTCCCCAGAATGCCTTTTAACAGCTACAAACAACAGCTTGAAGCTTAATTTCAGTTTCTATGTTGATGGGAAGATGGTGAAAAGATTATAATGTTGTATATCTGTTTTTCAAGATTTGTGCTGGTGTGACTGTTGACTGTTGGTGCTACATGGCAGCTCCAGAGAAAAGCATCTTAAAGATTTATGTGTGCACGAATGACAGCAAACACGATGTTTACAGCTGGTGTTTTTATAACCTTCACTTTACAGTGACACAGATTTGGTATGAAGGGAACGAGACAAAAGAGAACAGCCTCATCAATGCTTTTTTAACTTTATTAAAGACCCACTCCGGTGAAAATTGTGTTTTTGTATTTAACATGTTCTTGTGGCATTTTTCTGATGCTAAAAGACTGAGAAAATTAACCTCAAAGTTGCATTTCTTAGTATTTCTGCATTCTGTGAATTAGTAGCAGACGCTAAAATGCTGCCTAAAACAGACTGGATTTGTGACGTAGCAACTCCACGGGGCACACCACAATCTCCTGCTCTGCTCCGCCAGCGCAGGCTCTGAGGAGCAGAGAAGATGATGGCGGATAATAATGTATGTGCTGTAGCGGGTTGCAATGTTAAGAAGAGGGATGGTGGCATTAGCTTTCATAATCTACCGGAACACTGCTGTGAGAGAGCGATGGATAAAGTTTCTGGGTCACAGTAATAGAATAAACCACACCAGTTTGCAGTCAACACCAGACAGAGGACTGTTTCACC
>JAPMNP010725046.1:0-11941 GCA_029874935.1 Atherina boyeri
TCTAAAAAAACAGTGACCAAACAGTTCACTTTTATTCAGAATTATTTATTTTGCCCTTTATGTCAGTTGATTTTTGTCAAAGACAAAACTTTCACGGTAGCATTTTCTTGGGAAATTCCAGTTATATTTAATTTATTTTACAATCCATAGCTGAGGCTTTCGGTAAAAGACATTTGATCAGTTAAACATAACGATGTCAGGAAAAAGTCAGTGAAGGGGTCTTGGTAAATGTTTATCTCTGTCTCTTGAGCGCTGCTTAGGTTTTATGTGAGCTGCTTCCCCTTTAAGAGAACCATGGCACCGCTCAAGTCGAGGCAGACATTTTTCAATGCAAGATTTTTTTCTTGCATAAATTATGTTCATGACGTAGTGCAAAAGGACAATTTTGAGGCAATTTTGTCTTACTTTCCAGCTCAAATAGGACTCTGTGAGACACCTCAAGGATTTTTGACTCCCTGAACAGTTGCAGAAAGGGCATCGTCATTAAATATTAAGAGAGAGGAGATCCTCACATTGCAGCCCTCCTTATCAATGCAAATACCTCTCTTTTGTGTGCGGTCACAGCGCCTGTCTGGGAGCTGAGATGAATTTCTAATTATGTGTGATTGAAACAAACTGTGACACGGACCCTTTTAAGCACGGAAGGTTACGGAAAATAAGCTGCATTTACGCGGTAAGTTGCATATAATAACTGGACTGTATTCTAGCTCGCTTCTCGCGCGTAGCAGTGAAATGGCGAGAGGAAATGAGTTTTGGTTAATATGCAATGCTCGTAATTAGCATAATTTATATATTTATGATAAAGAGAAGGAAATACATAATATTAGGTCTCTCGGCACGGGTTGAGGTTATTTCTGTCGGCTGTGCTTGGTGCTTGTACTCTAAAGTGGCCGACGCGGCGAGACTTTTATTGGCCAGGATGGGGGTGGGGTGCCCATCAACACCCGCTGAAGTTTTGACAGATCCTCTTCTCACGAGGCCTCGCTGCAGGAAAGGCATCATCTTGAGTCTTTTTGGTATCTGTAGGGAATTTGTAACCACTTCGTGTCCACGTGCGGAATGTTTCATTGTGGTTTTTTTGCAGCTCAAGTGCAACATTGTATGGCCTGTTTATAGGCCCCTTAAAATAGTCTGACCCTGCATGACAAAAATAGCCATGAATAAAAAGAAACATCTCCTCCACTTTGGTCCCTAAAGTGCAAATACTATGAAACAACTGGAATCACCATTAAGAAACTCTAAAATGTTTTATGTTTTATGCCAGCAATGGCTGTAACACAAATCGGGAGTGGGATAAGAGTTCATAAATAATGCTTGTTTTACCCAGAATGCCAGGAAGACAGCCACAGTGGAGGTGCAGCGAACCATGAACTCCCAGGATCTTCCTGCCAAAGATGCCCCGCTTACAGTCAATGAGCAGGTAACATTCACCTATTTGACAGACAGCATTCAAGGGCCTCCTTTTATAATAATAGTGAGCCATGCCTGACACTGATAACCCGCATTGCCCTCAAGTTCTTCACTGCTGTTTGCTCCTCTCACCCCTCATGTCCCAGTCACAATGCAAAAAATTCACTGCCATGCAGCAGTCAATCAAGATCTTGACTTTCCTGTGTTTTATTGCTGAATAAAATCTGCTGCTTTATGCTTGCTTGGGTTATCGGTCTTTAAACTGCCATCTTAATAATTAATTGTGGTTTTTCTCTCTAATAAATTTCTGTGTAGAAATAGTCGACAAACCAAAGCAATGCTCTAGGTTGATGCAAAGAATTGAGCTTGAACACAGTATTGCTTGATCTGCTTGTTGGCTGACATGCTCTTATCATTGTTTGGTGTACTCATGTGCTTTTCAAGTGTTTTTTTGTTTTTGTTCTTTTGTTTTGTGTCATCGTGTCCTAACAGCTCGGCTTCTCTGTTCTCCTTAGCCATTCACTGTCTGACAGCAGAAGTCTTTTTTCATCCATTTAAACCCTGCACTTTGAAATTCCGTGCCAGAGACCACAAGGTATGCACCATCCTCTATTCCTGCATTGTGTCTCTGCACCCTGTCCTCCAGCCCAGGCTGTCATGCTGCCTCTCTGATAGGTCTTTCATTATTTCACAACATGAATCATAAGCTGAGTCAGTATTAGGTTAGTTGCATGCTATTAGAGGGTGGAAAAATATAAAAATCAGGAAACTTTGTGCCCCCCTCCGGTCATCAGTCAAGTGAGAATCTCTGCACATTGCTTCATAAGATTTTAATAAACTAACAAAACAATTACAGGTATAATTTATCAATTCAGTGGAAGGTTATTTTGCATTTGAGCCACCTCAGAATATGCTCCTGATCACTACAGGTTATTGTCATGTCTGGCCATGAGACTATTCGGGTTCTAGAAGTAGAAGTCGATGCATCTTTGCCTTCGTCAGTATCTGATGGAAAGTGTGAGGGTAAAGCTGAAGAAGGGGGGGATCAGGCTACAGAACAACCTGAAGGCAGCAGCACCCAGAACAGCCCCACAGTACCACAGAGCACTGGGAAAACAGGTACATCATGATGAAACTAGAAGACATAACATACTGTACATGTTGTTGTGAAATGTTAATGGCAGCTTTGAAGAAAGAAACAAAAAACACCCTTAAGATGTCGGTAAAAATCAACATCGGGTGTTCTCCTACAGTGGTGGGTGAGCAGCAGGTGGTGTCTGTAGAAGCTCAGGCCCCTGCTGTTGAAACGCTGACTCCTGCTGTTCCCATCAGCGTGTCCCTGACCCAGCCACAGGCTGCCTTGCCCCTGACTGTACAAGGCTGTCCACAGGTACTGACTGTGAGTTTACACACTGGCGACACTCTCCTTATACGTCTCTATCCATTGAATGAGGCAATTTTCTGCTTTACTGTACTACACTAGGTGCTGACGCAGGAAAGTCTGGCCACTCTGATGACTGGTATGATGGCTCAGACAGGGTCACTGGGCCAGCCTCTTCTTATCCCTCTCAATATGGCCGGCTCCATTGGTGGCCAGGGTGGTTTAGCTGTTCTCACTTTGCCTACCACCAGTGTAGCAACTCTCCCTGGTCTGGCAGCAGCTAACCCAGCTGGAAACTTCCTCAAACTCCCCTTTGCTGGCCTTCAAGGTAAAACACAACATGGATGTCTCATCATCTCCGCTTGGTGTCTTGCATAAAGACTTATCAACATTTTTTCCTCGTTCATATGGGTACATAAATAACATTGTCCATTGAGCAAGTAAAATGTAAGCATGAAAGTCATCAACTTTATTACAGGTAGAATCATGTTGCATTCCATTTTTCTCAGCTGCAACAGTCCTGAACTCAGTCCAGGCTCAGCTGCAGACAAACGCACAGACAATGTTCCAGCCTCAAACCGCCTCCATACAGCCGGTGCAGACTACTGTGCAGCAGATGACACCTCAGCCAACACAGGTCACCAATGCTCAGGTAGCAACAGCACAAACGACTTCAGCCACCACCTCCATCTCTCAGCCCAACATATCTGTGGCAGCACTCCAGACAGCAGGACTGTCCATTAACCCGGCCATTGTAAGACATCTGGGATCTTTCTCTGCTCATGCAGCTCTTCACTGTTTTATTTCCTTTTTGCCTGACAAGCATGCTGTCATTTTTTCTTTTAAGATCAGTGCTGCTTCTTTGGGAGCTCAGCCCCAGTTCCTCAGTTCGCTCACATCGACGCCCATCCTCAGCAGTGCCATGTCAGGCATGGCTGGCATTACCAGCCAGATCATCACAAATGCCCAGGGACAGGTTGGTGCCATAAAATGCTAATAATGATAATTAGCATGATCATAATATGATGTAATCAATTAACCTGTGCTCCCTTTCCTATCTGCTTCCTGTTAACTTTACACTCACAGCTAAATGAAAAAATGTCTAAAATAAGATTTGAAAATGACATCAAATTCCTTAGCCACAATGTCTGTTGCTCTGTAGTAATCAGCCAAAAAGTTAATAAAAGCCCTTGGCAAGCTTAATCAAGTACTTGTATTTTATAACCATTGATATTAACTTGATCTGTAATTACTCTTATTCTAAAGACCATCCAAATAATCGTTTGGATGGTCTTATTAGTGAAAACTGGCTACTGCTTTCTGATAGCAAATTGAAACAGGACCTCCCTGGCAAGCTCCTTTATCACTGAATGAAACCACACTTTATCAGTGATTGGTTTTTTAATATCCATAACAGCATTCTCCATTTCCTAAGTTATATTTATACAGGTCAGAGCTTTAATTGAATACATTCAAATATTTTTTTTATGGAAAAAAAAATCAAGTGTAAGATTAGCAAAGAGCGGTTAAAACATTAGGTAGCCATTGAAATATTTTATAGATATCTGCTAACTAATATCTAAAACTAGGTTCTTTCAAGTCACTCATCCACAATGACCTTCTCCTGTTTCAAAGCATCATTTCAAATGTCCCAAAAGTAATTCTTTCATTGACAAATTAAATATTTTACCATTCATGTGTTCTTATAAGGTGTCAATTCTAAAGCAAAATTTTGGATTATTGTAAATATTGTAGAGTGAGTTCTGTTGAAATCTGCATGAAAAGGTTTCTGTTTGACATATCTATGATGCAATTGTATTAATTTTCATTCTAGATATCCAATATCAAAACCAATCCAGTCATTTGTGGCCTGACTTTTCATATAAAATATGTTTTGTATTGTGAAAATCATAAATGCCCACTTTCCGTACTATGAAATACTAAATGCAATTTTAGATATGTAGAATTTGAAAAAGAACTAAAAGAAATGCAAACATTTCTTCTTGTTCAAATTCTATTCTTAACAGCTTGGTCAGGTCAAGCTTGGACCGTCTAAACCTAAAGGCCATCAGAAATGTGGGCGAAGAGGAGTTATTTTTGACCTCGAACAGCTGCACCTGAGAAAGGGAGCTAAACTGGCCCATATACAGCAGAATATCTGGGATATAGAATATATCCCAGATAAGACTGCATATTTTGAGTGGTAAGACACATATACACAGCATGTACAGTATTAACGCAGCTGAAGGGCTCCATGATGGCTGTGTCACAGGTGGAAGAACGATATGATCTCCTGAATAAAAGCTTTGTGGTTCAAAACACAACCCTCTCATTTGCTGAGATACCTTAGAAAAGCCTAACCGTTGCTTTTACCATGTTTCACAACCAACGGGCTACTGAGAAAACTTGAATATTGAACCTTTTACGACAGACGTGTTTGTTCAAATTCATAAGAGTTGAAAAAATACGCTGGAAACGAATCAAATTTTGTTTATTGAATGTGTTATGGGGATGTTACAGCACTATTTTTGGCATCAATTAGTTTATGTCCTCGTTGGGCACAGATGTTTTTGCTTTTCAGGTTTTTTTAATTGTAGCTTTGCATTTTGTTGCATATCTATTTATTGGTATTTGTTTATATCAGCAACAGTGCCTGGAACTAGAATCTTTTTGGCAGATATTTTACAGGTTGTTGATGATGATAAGTGAAGTTAGACCATTACATACATGTTGGCAATTAATCAACTTCTAAATGTTTGTCAGATTTATCTTTAGAATCTGGAAAAGTATGACATTTTAAAATGGAAAATGTGTAGAAGCCCTGCACAAACTTTTAATTATAATATTGTGAGAAGATCATGAGGAACCAATCAAATCAAAGCTGAAATTGATTGCTAAATACAAATTGTTTAAATGCTGAAAAGAGGGATGCTGGAATCTTTGTCTTTGCTGTTGACTGAAATAAATGGATTCTGTGTGAATTGTAGGAAGATTACCCTCAAAGGTGAATCTCTGGGGTTTATTTACCCTCTCACAACAAAATACCACTGCCTGTGTTTTCTCAATATACAGCACCATCCTGCAATC
This sequence comes from Atherina boyeri, assembly GCA_029874935.1. Lineage (NCBI taxonomy): Eukaryota > Metazoa > Chordata > Actinopteri > Atheriniformes > Atherinidae > Atherina > Atherina boyeri. Next base: position 5,879 of record JAPMNP010725046.1, read on the forward strand.
TATGGTATAGACTTGCTTATGTACTGAAATAATGTTTTATATAATGATGTGCAAGATAGCAAATAACAGGTCTTTTTCAGACAATAGCTGTCAGTCCAACTCTGCACGCAGTGATGTTTTCTGAGATGGAACATTTTTGATATCTGAAATTACCATTGTGGATAGGAAAATTGTCATTCTGATTTTTTCAAAATGTTTACAATGCCCTTCCAGGATAGCAATGAAATGAGAAAAAGATTTACCATAACACTCTCTGGGTTCCCTGAGTGCTTGTTTTGGGTTGTAAGATTGGGCTTTCATGGAAGAGTCTCTGTCGGCAGATATTTCATCAGATTGGCAGCTTCTCTGCTGGGTTTAAGATAAATAGTTTGTTTATATTTTTTTTCTTCTCTGAACAATACTCTCAGGTCATAGGGACCCTCCCATTGTTTCTGAACCCAGCCTCTCTGACTGGAGGGGCTGCAACATCCACCCTCCCTCTCCAGGGTCTGCAGGTCCAGACCGTTGCCCCACAGCTGCTTCTCAACACCCAGGGTCAAATCATTGCCACTGTAGGAAATGGACCTGCGGCTGTTGCCACTTCTGCTGCAGTTTTGCCCAAAACAGCTGCTTCTCCAACACTTAACAAACCCAGCACACAGGTAGGAGAACTAGAATATTGCTGTGATGTTAAAAAGGACTTCATTATTACTGCATCTATACTTGAAATGAACAACACAAATATTGTAGGTATTCTTGTGTTTTTTTTATTTGTGATATACACCATTTCCTTTTGGACAATATTAGATTAGATTTAAAAATATTTCTTGCCACTGTTCATACTCTTCCAGGCTTCAGTAACAAGTGTCACCCAGTCACCAGTTGTCATTGCACCGCAGCCATCTTTACTGAAGACTGCAACCACTCTCTCCTCCACAACACCCGTCACCTGTGGAGACATAGCAAAAGTGGGGCAGCTTGTCAGCAGTATGTTCTCCTGCTTCTTTTCCCTAAAGCATAGATATATTTAAAGTCGGTAGATATTTTTAACAAGATTCTACACAATTGCAGAACCCCAGCAGACGGTGAGTAGTGAGGAAGGCATTAATCTGGAGGAAATTCGAGAGTTTGCCAAGAATTTTAAGATCCGACGGCTGTCCCTGGGACTTACTCAGACACAAGTAGGGCAGGCCCTTACTGCAACTGAGGGTCCGGCCTACAGCCAGTCTGCTATTTGCAGGTAAATGACTCCCTTTGTCCTTCTGCCTTCCATATGGAAGTTTTTTTTCCTGTAATAGGCCATGAAAAAACAAGTTCACTTCATAAAACATCAGTTATGCTTCAGTTGCAGTGTGTGCACTGTGCATCTGGCAGACCTTCTTCACAGGGGACATTTTGACTCATCGTAGCAGGGAAAGGCACAGGTGGAACATGACTGATGGTCCTGCTCCACTGAGAAGGAACCTTCTCCTGTGAGAAATCATGTATATCGCCAAGCATGGGCTTTTCCCACTTTCCCACATCAAACTGTCTCCATTGAAAAAGGTCAAGAACCTCAATTGTAACATTTATAAATGCTGGTTAAGCAATTATACAGGATTTTTATTGGAACTGCAGTCATGTTCAGAGATACAGGGGTTTTAAATATTTCAATTTTGATGCAGATAATTATTACATTTATGAACATAAACATAACCTCACACAGCTGCTTACATAGCTTTAGACTACCAAGTTAATATGAATAAAAGCGATTTTAAAGTGGCATCTAAAAATTGATTTATATCTAGGGATACACTATGTTTGCAGTATAGGTTATTTCAAACCAACACCAAGTGATTTAATTGGAGCATCACTAATATTAGTCACTAATATTAATTAATAAAGTTAAGCTGCTGTCTGAAAAATAAATAAAAACAGAGCGGAAAATTGCAACTCCCATAAGACAATATTTTATTTACAATAGAAAATGGAAAACTTTGCAAATGTTGAAAGTGAAACAGTTTACTATTTGATGAAAAATATTGGCTCATTTATATTTGACTGCAGCAACACATCTCATTCTGCTCTTCTTGTTGTGTGTTGTGTTTCATGAAGTCCTAAAGGTTTTCCAGTAGGTGGTAGTCGAGCACCTGGACTTATCTACCACAAATTAATGCCGTTGTAATAGATGTAGTATACAATTTAGCATGAGGACCGGAGGGCAGGAACATATTACTCCAGTTTTAGAATCGCTACATTGGCTCCCCGTGCGTTTCAGGATTGATTTTAAGGTTCTTATATTGGTTTATAAATGTCTTAACGGTCTTGGGCCTTCTTATTTATCAGACCTGCTTTTAAATTATGAGCCCTCGCGGTCCCTGAGATCCTCTGACACCGGCGTTTTAGTTGTTCCAAAGGTGAGGACTTATGGTGAGACCTCATTCCACTATTGTGGTCCTCGCCTGTGGAACAGCCTGCCAGAGAACCTCAGGGCTGCAGAGACTGTTGATAGTTTTAAAAAGAGGCTCAAGACCTACCTAGCTTAGCTTTTAAATTAATCACTCATATTCTTATTTTTTATTTTTATTTTTACTTTTATTTTTATTTATTTATTCTTTCATGAACTTTTTTTTTAATGTGTATTATTAGTCTTGTTGCTCTTACTGTATCAGTCTCTTACTGTTTATGAAATTGTTTAATCTTTGTTTTAACTTGCTTATCTCTTTATTTTATCTTATTTCATTTCTTTTTAGTCCAGTGTTTTCCTCATGGGGATCCGTCACTCCGGGTTCTTTGCCTGCTCGGTCTGGGGGGTATCTGCTGCGGTGATCGCCTTTGTCTTGGTGGCTGGGGGTCCTGCACCGCTGCCCTACGGCTGTGGTGGGGGCCCTGGGCTGCTGCGAATGGGTTGGTTTCTGCGGTGGTGCCGTCTGTGGTCATGGGTGGGCTGGCTCCTGGAGTGAACGGATCCCCAACATATCGCTTCCTGGTAGGTGACAGATGTGGCTGTTAGCACTAGTGCTGGTGGCTAGTGGAAGTTGCTAGTAGGCAGATAGGTGTCAATCATCCGTCTCCCCGCTCATGGCCCCCCTCTCAGCTCCACCTCTGCCCATTTTTGTACTTTATGTATGGCGTCAATTTAGTGCCAAAATCCGTTCGTGCGAGGGCGGGTCATCATTTCGGTTGGCGGCCGAATTTAATAGCAGATTGAAATGTCAGTTAAAAAATTGGTAAGTTGTGGACAGACTGATATATAACTTTAAATGTATTGAACAGCTTGGTAGCTAGTAATTGTGATCATTATTTATTTGTTGACTTGCTTCAAAGGAGACTGGAGGCTCTCTTCCTTTTCTGTGACATCTCGATCCGCAATCAAATCTACGTGCATAGACAGTGGTCTTTATGTGCGCTGATTATGGTTTTTATGCGCTAAATTTCGACACTAAATTGACGCCATATTTCCGGGAGTGATGAGACATGTGACGCTGCTAAGATGGCTTCAATTCAGCTCTTCCTGAAGCTCGTGGATGGTCTGTCCATATATTATACAGTCAATAGTGTGAGTGCATCCATGCATCATCAGAGATGTTTGGTGTTGAACTGATGATTGATACTAAGCCAGATGGTCCCTCTCATTTACATAATTTCTTGTCCACAATTTATGAAAACAGTTTTCTTTACAGATTGCTAAACCTTTGCCCATCTTTACTTCTGAGAGGCTTTGCCTCTTCAGGGTGCTCTTTTTCCGCCCAATCACAGTCCTGATCTCCTTCCAGTTGACTAAAATAGTTGCAAATGGTTGTTTTAGTAGCTAATACTTTCAAATATTTTGTTGCCCATCAAAGTAACAATGAAATGATATATTTCACAAATTAGTAAAATATTATATGACATGTTTTAATGTTCTATTAATGATATATTGGTTCATGAGATATGGAAATAATTTCTGTCTTTTTTTTTTTTGCGTTTTACTGTGTTACCTTTTTAAGATTTTCTTAGTTGTTAGGTGAGGCTGTGTGTGATACATAGTGTGTCTCAATGGAGAAGTTAATTTTCTTTTATATTGCAGATTTGAAAAGCTGGATATAACCCCTAAGAGTGCTCAGAAGCTGAAGCCGGTGTTGGAGAAGTGGCTGGCTGAAGCCGAACATTGGAACCAGAAAGGCCAGCAGAATCTGATGGAGTTTGTCGGTGGTGAACCTTCCAAAAAACGCAAGAGGCGTACCAGCTTCACACCGCAGGCGATAGAAGTTCTGAACTCTTACTTTGAGAAGAACGCTTTGCCCACAGGCCAGGAGATCACAGAGATTGCACGAGAACTAAACTACGACAGAGAGGTTGTACGAGTATGGTTCTGCAACCGGCGGCAGACACTTAAGAACACAAGCAAGATCAATGTCTTCCAGGTTTAGTAGCGACCTAATTCCGGGAGAGTTCTTCACTCCTCTCTTGTCCTTTTGGGAATTTGAACGTCTAATGCAACGGAGCACACGTGGATTTTGTTCTGAATGCATCTTCATTAAAAATGAAGGAAAATAAAGTTTTTGAGAAAAGAAGGTAATAATGTGTTTATGAAAGAGTAAAAAAAAAAAAAAAAAAAGTTATAATTGTGTTCTAAGGCTGCATATGTGAATACTACTTTTGTGTGGTGCATACTAAGTCAAACTGCATGGTCCTTTTTATCTCATATATTAATGATAACATGTTATGTATAAGACATTTAATGAACTTTTATATAAGTGGTTTTATAAGCTAACTCTTTTGACTTATTTTAAGTGGCTATATATTAAGTCACATTGATTTTTGGTCACATGTATGCCATTCTGTGTCAATGACATTATGCTGAAATTTGAGAAATAATCTTTGGCCATAATGGTTAGTTTGACTGTTGTAGCTGCTCATTTATGCCATGTCTACATGGCATCTGTCATCGAGAGCAGCTCTGCAAACATGAATACATCTCTACAATACAATAAGTTGAATCTAAATCATTTGGCTTTGGAAGTCCGGCAGTTACTTAAGTCTCAACAGACTCCCAGTAATGGCTCCAGTGTTTTGGGACAATCAACACTTTGATATTTCCTTATGGATAATCACTAAGATGAACTTAAAACCTTACTTTTTCCAGCTGTTTGAATTTGGTCACAACGAATGTCAGTCGGCAGGGTCATAGATTGTGGACAAAAAGTGTAGCTCATGCTTCTGTCTAAGTCGCCACACTTGTTAAGTGATTTTAAATTTTGATAAAGTTTGGTTTATTTGTGAGTGACTTGTGCAACTATTCATAATGTCACACATGGTTGACATATAATGTGTGTGAATTCACCACTTTGTCTTGTTTTCACCCTTTTCTGTTAAATGTGCTTGTTATACTCTAAGATATTTTTTTTATTGTTTTCTCTGTTTACTATGTTGACTTTTCCCTTAATAATCTGACAATGTTTCTGCTGCATTTTCCATGATTAGTTTATTTTGAAATAATAATTGGCCTGTCATGAAGTCAACCTTACATATTCTAATGCTTTCTAAAATATTAGTGCCAGATTATTTAGACATTCTTATAAAGCCTAAAATCAATTAAGCTGGTTAAGTGATATATATAATATATTTAATTCTTCTGCATAGGAAAGGAGTTTGCAGATTGTGTTATTACTCAGTGTGACTGAGTCAGCAGACAGTTTGCATATGCAAAATGAAGTTATTTTCTGTTGGAAGAATGCAAATTTGTTTATCTTCGCCAACATCGCCTGTTTGCACTTTAGTGACAGCAGGGGAAGTGAAAGGTTATGAATAGTTAAGGTTCGGTCCAGGTTTCAGTTTTGTTTCATGACAGAGATTTAAATGTTTGTTGTGCAAAAAGAATTGAATGTTTTCATTTTATTGCTCTCAATTAGTAAGAAGCTTCGCGAGATGTAGCAGTACTGGCAGAATTGCAATTTTCTCATTAAAGGTGGTACAGAGGATTTTCCAGGTCTGCGACGGTTAGAATAATTTTCAAGTGATGCATGCACATGAGACCGCCTCCTCCCCCACCTATCCTCCTGTGAAACGCCTTCCCCTATTACTCAAAAATTAGAGATGTTGATTGATGTACCAACGACCAAT
>JAPMNP010725047.1:0-10969 GCA_029874935.1 Atherina boyeri
TCATACTCATTCATGCACCAGCGATGTTTTTACTGGTAGGCAAGGAGGGTGAAGTGTCTTGCCCAGGGACACGACATATTAATTTGCCGGGAGCGGGGATCGAACCGCCTATCCTCCGATCATTGGCCGACCTGCTCTACCAACTGAGCTAAAATGTCGCCCTGAACTTTGTCAAGTTTAACACATTGACTTCTTCTCACTGGGCACGCTACAAGGGACAATTAAGTACACATATAAGCACGACAAAAATTGGTCATATTGATGCATTTCTATAATGCAGTGTTACATTTTATACCTGCAAGTAGGAGTAAACTGTACATAAATGGGTTATTTTCATCTGCATATTGATTTATATGTAAGTAGCCTCTAAGAATTAGCTGTTACCGCTAATGGAACATACTGCATTTATTGGTGCAGAGGAATAATGTTTTTTTTTCTTATATAGTATTGGTTAGCCAGTCAAAAATGAATATATATCATAACAATATAACAATAATACAACAGGTTTGTAGATGGTTGGGATTTAACCTTTAATTTGCACTCATTGAGATACACAGAGAAGAGTGTTACTGTGATATTGGAGGTTATTACAAGATTCTAAAGCATTGTTACTTTTTCTGAAATCACACAAGGTCTAAAATATTAAGTGGTCAGTAGTACCTAAAGTCTCTTCTAACGTTTGTATTGAAATAAGATCTCTATCTGGGACATAACCCAATCTTTGATGATTGGCTGGGAGAAAGTCATGGGGTTTATGATTTCATGGACTAGCATGTGAAGGCATTTTCTATATCCAATGAAGTGACCAAAATATGGTTCCTTGCCTAACAAAGGGTTGAACATACTTGGATGATCCTTCATAACGTTATGATCACCTAATGTCAGGGATGTGAGTGGACCGCAAAAATGTTTAAGAACGTAAGTGTCCACATCCATAAGTATACCATCAAGTGTAAAGGTTCCATAACATAACAAGATGAACAGCATTTCTCATTTTATCTGTCTGAGGTTTAACACTGTCCACATCATAACTTAACACAAGGCACAGCATAAAGTAGCAAAAATCTTGTTTGGATGTTACATATTAGAAGCACTAAAGGCAATGTTAAAGACACTAAAGGGAATAGATTATTATTGTACATATTGTCAATATTTGACAATTTCTGAAATACGTTTTTAGTCTTTCTGTTGTATAAACACTTTTTTTTTTAAAATTTAATCATTTGTTGTTGTTGCACTGAAATTTACCTGCTGGGAACAAATAAAACTCTTCTCTTGAAATAATCTTTCATCAGCTCATTCTACACTTCTGGGTACAGTGAGAGGAGTTCCTGAGACCTTCTATAAATTACACCAAACTGTATAGCCTTTTTGGTTGATGTCTGCTTGGAGGATGATGTCTAAGTTTATATTTACAAGGTTTAGTGTTGAGTCAGCAACAGCTAATCTCAGATATTTGATAGAGCAGTTCTTTACAGACTGAATGCATTTTAATCACTGCTTACTTTAGTGTTTTCTTTCCATTTCATTTACAAGCCAGCCCATGCATTGGCTTTTATTTAACCATAACAATCAATTGGCACCAGCGTTGTTGCAGTTTGGTGCAATTTATGATCGCTCTAATTTTTCACTGCTCCCACCTCATGGCGCGTATCTTTGAACGAACAAATACGTGCTGTGATGTTTCTTCAACTGCTCGTCTTCATAGGCCTAACAGCTCTTACTGGCACGATGAATTTGATAAATCCCCTTATCGCCCCGGGAGACAATTAAAGCGCATGTGACAGGGGTCCCTATCTCCGCTCTCCTCCTGTAGCGCTTCATTTAGAAGCCATTTGTCTCCGCTATGGATTTCCTATTTTTAATGGCGCGCGTATGCAGGGGTCGGGGCCGTGCTGAATAATAGATGCCTTTTTCGCTCCCTCTCTTTTCCTTTCATTCCTCCTCCTCATTTCATTTCCTCGTGGCCAGGGCCCACGGGAAGGTGTTGGTGCAACCAAGTTTCAGTGCATCTTTGCGTAGGCTACTCCAGATTCTGGCAGGAGACTATTCAATAGAGCGTACAAGGCTTTAGATGGAAGCCAGCGGCAAACGATAAACTGATATCAATGAGCACACGTTAACCCTCAGCCCCCCACCCCATCCCTCCTTCCCTCCTCCTCAGTAAAGGACGTTTATCACAGAAAGCGGGGCCGCTGCGCAGTGAGGTGATATATCGCCCTGGCCGAGCGCGAATGAATAGACTAGTAATTATCCCGTTAAAAGGGTGGCCAGACAAAGAGAGAGCCTCGCTATAATTTAAATTGTTTTGTTTCCCCCACAGTCGAAGCCTGGCTCGATGACTGACATTACGGAATGGGAAAAGTGAGCCTATTTATAGCCTGAGACGTTCAGCTAATTGTAGAATTTAATAAGGTTTCTGGAAGAGTGGATTCTGTTGAAGTCAGAGAAGCCTGCACCTCCTCTCACTCTGTCCTTATATCTCCTTTACATCTTTCTTTGGTCTCCCAGCCTTGTTCGCTCTCATATTTCTCTTCGTATGTTTCAGTTGATCCTATCCTCTCGTCTGGCCTACCTCTATCGTTGCATCTTCTCTTTCTTTGTATCCTGACCTCTTCCCCCCACACTCCCAACAACCCCTCAATTCTTCCCTCCACCTCACCCTGTTATCTCCTATCACATGAAATCTTCCTTAGACTAATACTCCTCTCAGTCTGACTGCGTGACTCTGATTGTGTGATTCTCAATATGTCACAGCGGTTTAAGGTGTGCAAGGATTTGTGTGTGTGTGTCTATGATTACAACCAAAGATGTGTCCAAGTGTGTGTGTGTGTGTGCATGTGCTTGTGGTCTCGTCTGGTGAGTGTGAGACAGGGGTAATTGAGCTCAGAGGGTTTTCTGTCTTTGGTGGCAGAGGGGAAATTGGAATCTTCAGAATCCATTAGAGAGGCCCTCTCACAGTGGGTGTGTACATGTTTTGTGTGTCTGTTGCATCTGTGTGCGTGCCATGTCTGCATGTTTTCCTGAGAAAGAGACATAGACAAGAAGAGGCAAGTGTGTTTAGAGGTAATGAGTGACTGTAACAATGCAAAGAATGAAAAGTAAAGATATGAAATATGAAGTCACAGAAATTAAATGTAAGTGAAATCGTCTTGCTCGCTCGTTCCGTAGCATGTTTGTGTATGTGTGGAATCCCCAGAGTGTATAAACCAGGTTTCCGACATTAACTGACTGAGTACCATCATAGACTGCAGGGGAAATGGGGAGAAAGAAGAAAAGGAAGGTGAGTGCAGAGAGAGGGGGGACAGCAGGTAGCCAACAGCAGATGGTCTCACACTTCTCCCTGCAGAGCTATCACTCTCCTTCTCTTTCTCTCTGCACTCCTGCCTGATGTTGTTTCCTGCATCACACGCTGTATAATGTATCATCTCACCTCAGCGTCCTTGGTCACGTACAATATTTACTGTCTCACGCTTTACTCACTGCTAAACAACCTTCTGTTGGCAGGGTTTGCGGTTAATTGTTATGGGAATGTGTTCAAGGATAATGTAAAATTCTACATTTTTCTTAATGTAAAACCCCATTTTAAAAAATCACTTGCTACGTTACCTTAATGCTGCAAACCTCCACTGTCATCAAAAACTACTTACAGTGCATTGTATTACATTTAGGGTGCTCCAATAGAAAAAAAAAGAAAAAGAGAAAAGTATCATAGTGTTCGTAACAATGTTTTCATTAGTTCAGAATTGTGTTGAAATTAAACTTGTTGTGTGTTCATTACCGCTATCAATATTATATCCAAAAATGCTGTGTATTGTTTACCATACTGCACAAGCACATAACTACAGCTGCCCAGGTGGGTAAAATAAAGATGAAGGGTATATTGCTGTTCTGTTGCATTTCTTGTGGTTTTTAAATATTTTGTGGCATCATAGTCTTTGTTACGCACATGGAAGTGGAAGGTAAGGTGGTGTTTTTTTTTTTGTTTGTTAGTTGCAACCAACAACTAATGTAGCTGGATCTAACTGGATCTTACACACTATACCTTTAAATTTTCAGTATGGAATTTTCAATGTTATTACAGCAGCAAATAACTACCTGTCCTGCTGAGTGAACATACAGCAAATTATGTTCTTACCAGAGAGCACAGCCTTTCCACCTTTGTGTGCCTCACGTTTCTTGCTTAATTAACACTTGCCTAGCCAACTATGTGTGCACAAACACACAGGCATGTATCTCTTATCGAGCAAGTTCTAGCTTCTTCTGTACTGAAAAATGAGATTACTTTGGTCAATAAATTGGTGAATATGTCCCCTACAAAGAAAATACTATCCAAGTCCAATTTTTGATCATGACAGTAGCTGTTGGAAGTTGTAAATTCCCTCTTTCAAACACACACATGCATCAATGTCACCAATGATGTGTTTATTTACAACGTATATGTTAATAATATGGAAAGTGTGTCAAAGTAACTGACTTTACAGTTACAATGAGCAACAAAACCTTTAAAAGTATATAATTCCAGTGTATTTTTAAAGATTTGGTGAAAAAATTTTAAAATGATTCAATCAGGACACTACATTGGATTTAACTTAAAATGTTTAAATTTGATAGTGACTCTGCTTCAGTCAGCACAGCTGAGTTGTGCTAGAGTTCGATCAGGCCATTTTATGGTCACAGTATAAATGTGGGCAATCAACTTATTGACTGAAGTTTCTCTGACAGTGTGAAGCTGTGGACTGTGAAAGAAAATGCTCGAGAAGTGCTTCTGTTTCTAACTCTGTTTATACATGCAAGGCTCTAAATGAACACCTACTAAATGTGGGTTAAAATGATATTTTAGCAGGTATAAATAAAACGTTGCTAGCCAGTTGGTAGGTGATAAATGTAGCCAATAATTTTGGTTATTGGTCCTGTCATTACTATCACTACATTCCCCATGAACACTATTCCATGATGTATCATACGTCCATTGGTTTCAGGATTTACTAAGAGCAAAAGCTACTTTATTCTTTGCCGGACAAAAGAACACTGTGAGAATGTTTTTGTTTGGCATTATGATGAAAAATATCAATAAAATCTATTTTCAAAAACAGGTAAGATTCAATGCATTCAGTTGCTTTTAGAATCTGGCTCATTTCTCTGAAAAAAAATGGCTAATGGAAATTGTGATTGGTTGGTAACTTACTTTGTTACTTTGTCTTTAAGTTACTTGAATAGTGAGTTTGTCAGATGTTGTAAAATAGGGATTTTCTTACAGCAGCGTGACAGTCTCAAAAGGCTTTAACCCTCGTGCCACCATTGGTAATTTTCATTCAGATTTTAAGTCTAATCTTTTCTCTTGTTTTTAGTCTGATGCTGCTTGTTTTTGTCAAGTTTATTTCTCTTTGCATTGATTTGTGATACATTTAGTTTCATTCTATGTGGAGATAGGATAGGTTCCCCCTGCTAACCTGATTTGGATAAAGTGGATATTGGAAATGGATGAATGAATGATAGATTTTACTTGTTGCTTTTTTGTGTGTGTGAAAAGCTCATGTTGAAATGCTGAGGTCTTCATATCATTACATCACGTAATACTACATCATGTGATTGCCAAGTTTAAATAATGATTGAGGAAAGAGTATATTTTCTGTCTGTCCTATGAGATTTTTCATATCGAGACAGTCATGCTCGTTCAATGCTCCAGAACATCACAGAGCATGTTTCCCCATAATGCACTTCACTAGACTCAAATGGACCTTGGCTCATGCTTTAAAGTTCCATACTCTTGCACCTTTTTGTTAAAATGGTAATGGTTAAGTGCATTAATACACCTACAATCCTAATGAAGCTGCTCTCATTCATATTTTGCTTCTTCATCACATGCCTGAATACATCTGAAACTGTGACTGAAAAACAGCTGGGCCTAATTAACAACTAGCAGTTGCTTGAAAAAATAATATTTTGTATATACATATTTGTACCAGTTGATATCTAGAGCCTGCATTGTGAACTGCAGGCACTAAAGCAGCCCCACGGACAACAAGTTATATACAGTAAATCCAACCAAGAGGAAATGAAAGCACAGATATCTGTAATGTTGTGGTCCTTAAATGGTCTCAGTAGTTAGTTTTTGCCAAGTCTGTTTTGGGCATGATGTTTCAATAGAACAATGGCAATGACAGAAAAAAGCCAAAATAGAGATACATACTGCCACTTATCTGTCAGACTGTTGTTTGTGTGTTGGGAGGGCTGATGAATTATATGAATATCACTTGGTTTTGATCCTATAGAGGTGTAAATTAAGTAGATTCAGTGGTGAAGAGTGTCTGTGTGCGTGTGTGTGTGTGTGTGTTATGAAATGTGTTTTTACACCCGCTATATTTCTCAAGTTTTCCTAGCTTGGTATTTTTACGAGTGTATAATGCTGGTTGTGAACTTGCTCTTGTTTCCCTGGTAATGAAATTGATATTGAAAGTGCTGTTTTTGATGCAGCATCTTGTTTAATCGTGCTAGAGGAACAATCTTTAACACTTTCAGTCATGTATTTATGTCGCTCTGTTTGTTACTATAATTCTCAAAGGTGTTGAGCCAAATCACTCATTTTCCACATGATAAAAAAGCTACTATCACTGTGAAGATGAGGTGGTTGCATTAAATGACAATAGCATGTAGCTCTAGTGTTGTAGTTAGATTAATTACAGGAGGGTTGCACTGAAACCCCTTGTGTAAAATACACACCCTGACAATGATTTAAAGAGTGTGCCCCTGATCAAACTAAGCAAGTCTACCTTTTTTCTTAAATGTGCATTTTTTCAATGCAAATTGATTTGTGTCTTCCATAGTTTTACTTTTTCTGTCCCTTTACATTTCTGCTTTCTACCCGTTTTTTGATCTGCAGCAGTGTCCGTTGTACTGTGTGTTGTCTTTCTTTTGCTTTAGTTTCTCTCTTGCTGTCCCCTCATTTCAACCTGTCGGAATGTTGGGAATTGGCACTTTAGGATTACAGCTGAAGTGAAATCAATCAAAAGGACTTTTCAAAAATGGAAAGTTTTAAACATGTTTTCTTTTACTAATACCAAAATAAGAGAAAGTTTATGTCTTGCTTGCTTTTGATCGATTTCTGACCAGCAAAATTACAGAAATTGACTGAACAAAAGTTCTTCTTTTCTTTCTTACAGAACGCATGTTGCATTATGCATTATGTTTCGTAGTGTTACTTGAAAACATTGAGCAAGTTTTACCCTGCTGGTTAGGGCGATTTCATAGTGTTATATCATAAAAATACTGATACTTCAATACAGAGTATAAGGTTGTCACTACATGTTTTATAATGGGAAGTATGAAAATTATTAATTATATGCTGCAGTGGTGTGTTCCATGCAGTGACCCACCCTTAACATGTGAGCATCATGTTTATGGGATTGCATGACAATTGTTCTTTCTTCCATTGGGTTGATATCAAATGAGGAATGTCTTTTGGAAAAAAAATATTCATTGAAGAAAACCAAACAAGCTAGTGTAATGGAGGCAGCGTGGCTACTAGTACGTTGGGTAAATCTCACTCCTCGAAGCTTCATAGGACGCAATGGCTGCTCAGCCATTAGCTGGCGTTTGGTCGAGAGGTGAGAGCGTCTGCCTTCCATGCCGGAGACCTGGGTTCGGTAATATTCATTCTTCAAGAAAATAAAACAATCTAGCACAGTTTGTGGAAATAAGCTGCTTTTGAACTTGTGGTGGAGCTCATTGTTTTCTTTTCATATGAGAGCCATATTGTAAAATCTTTGCCTTCATCTCCTTTCAACAAATTTTTATTTTCATGAAGGGGAATGAATCCTTTAATAGAAACATATTTATATCCATGAACAAATATATTTAAAATCTGATAATCAGCATTAATCAGCAAATCAGATTTTATGTCCTGTTTTCTCTTTAGCATTATATTACATAAATTATTAGCCCTGAACAAGCAACAATCCAGATTGATTTGACTTTAAAACAGACTGACAAAAGCAGACAACATGTGAAACATTACTTTCTTGTCAGTTAACCTGATAAGTGGGGTATTTTCCTTCACACCAAACTGTGTTGTTGGGGGAAGCAAACTCAGATCAATACAGTCACTCTGTTAGCACTTTAGGTGCAGCGTCCTTAATAGGAAATGTGTGGTGTGGTGATGTGTGCATGTGTTATGAACCATGCCATTATGCTTGTAAAGTCATGTTTATGCTTGTAAGTGAACTGATATGAAACCACATAGTGCACTTGGGATGTATGCATATGTATGTACGTCACTGAATGAGCGCGTGTACAAGTCTATGTTTGTTTTTTGTGTGTGTTTGTGTATGTGTGTAATGATTAGCCTTCTCTTAATGGGAAAATAACGTCAGAGCCACTGGGACATTTAATCCATCTGAGCTGATTCTGTTTCCATCACAGCTATTGATCAACTCCAGTGACAAATCAACNACCTGTGTGTGTGCTTGGGTGTGTGTATGGAGAGCACCTTACGCAGCATTTTGGGCTACTATGTCACAAACCAAGCACCTAATGCAACAGTAGACTCCAATAAGGAGCTTTCCTCCATCTTTGTTCTCTCTTTCAATCTTTCCTCCCCTGACACATTTATTTGTTTTTATCTCTTTTCTTCTTTTGTGTTATCTCTGTTTTCTAGTCCACACTCATCTTTTCACTATCCCTCCATCCTTGCCCCCCCCCTTTCCTCCATCGCTCCAGTCTTTAAGTGGTATTGGCTTTAAAGGGGCAGCAAATCAGTTACTGATTAATACTGAATTTTTGGGGCCATTTGTCTGCACCGTTGCCCCTGTCTGTGACACCCCCCCCCCNCTCTCTCCACCTCTTCTCTTGTTCTCCTTCCCTCGGTGGTGATGAATGACCGGCTGATTGCCGAGGGATTAGAGTCGTCACGGTTACCTGTGCCTTGACAAAGTGGTCCTGATTGGTGACCAAGGCACTCCATGGGGGGGTCATATCTCAAAATGGAGTAGTGTGTGCTCGTGTGTGTTTGGTAAGCTTCAGCTGAACTTATGTGTGGTCTGTATGTATACAGGCAGGGTTAGTGTACACTGTTTATCATGTTTGTTGTTGTGATTAGGGGCAGGTCTCCAGTGTGTGTATGTGTGAGTGTGTGTGTGTGTTTGGGTTTTGAATGGGGCAGAGGTGAGCTCCCGCGCTTTCAGATGCTGATACCGTGTGACAGAGATTGGCGAGGTCCCGGCAGCAATGTGACCACACTGACACCCGAGAACCCAGTAAACGGGTGCTAGTGGACACTGATGAATCGGCACTCGCAGGAATCGAACACAAGCCTAATCAGTGCATGGATCCCCCTGCAGCAACATTTTTCAGTTTTGTCCTGACTTATCAGGTGAAGGCCATCAGCTATGTCAAATCCCATTGGTCCAGTGCCTCTCGTCACTCACACCCATAGGTGATTAGGTGCATTACAGATTGTCATACAGAGGCTGTGATTTCTGCAATAGCCCTGTATACTTGTATGTCCAAGTTAAACTGCACGACTCGCATATTACTTAAATAAACTTCCAGTTTTTGTTCATTTTAGACATTTTAATTAATTTCTTTTACATCAACAGTGTTAGAGAATTTGTCAAATAGGTCCAAAACTAGTTTCTCACCAAAGACGTCTTAAGCATTTGATTCAAACTAAAGCAAATTGACAGGATAACAATGGGCATTTTTTGGAAGAACAGAAGAAGTGCAGAGATTTGTGGTACTTGCTCCAATGTGGACTAAAATTGTTCTGCTAAAATCCCTTCATCTTTACATGTCAGTGTTTTAAAGTGTTTGTAGATGTTAAAAACAGTAAAGCTCTAAGGTAGAGGGAAAAGCTTATTATTTTAGGCCCTGTTTACACTATGTTTCCACGCAAAACGCAAAAAAAAGAAGCAATTACACAACAGCAAAAAAAAAAAAACGCTGTGCAGGGGACAATACAAACGTGACCAAAAACGATGTAGTGCTATTGCCAGGTCGGTGGTGGGCAGTGAAACTTTGCAACGACACACCCACCCAGGTGTGCACCACAACGTCCTCACAACAGTTCCCCCCTCCACCGCTAGGGGCTGGCTCCAAAACGGAGTCAATCCCCATAGACTCCCATGTTAAAAAGACCAACTTCACAGCAGGAATAAACATGTTTACAGCCTGGTACAAAAATCCTTTTTAGGTTGAGTAGGTCAAGTTTACCTTCATGACAACTAAGAGGGGGTGAATTATCATCCGTTTAGATGTTGTTCAATCTTGAAATTGTGCATAATTAGGGGCGAGTCCTTTGGATTGATAGGTGACAAATGGAGCTGTCCCACTTTTAAATTTGTGTCAAAATCCGGCGATAAAGAGAGGCAGAGGGGAGCAGAGTAGCACAACCATGGTTTTTGGCCGGCTAACAATCGTGCCTTAGCTTTAGCTCGCCAACATCCATTAGCTCCCTTTAGCTCTGGGTTAGCTTTCAGATATAGGCTGCTGGGTGTCAATTGTCCACCTCCCTGCTAACAGCCCCCCTCCGAGCTCCACTTCTTTGCCCATTTTTGTTTTTTCCGAGAGTGACGAGACGTGTGACGCTACCAAGATGGTGACAGTGGGAACCTCCCACCGAGCTACAACTCAGCTTTTCACAAACCTACGGGTGACATCACAAATGGTCTGTCCGTTTTTATTATACAGTCATGGTTCTACCAGAATTAGGCTCTGCTTCAACAGACCAAATAAACTGAAAAGATGCAGCAGCACAAACATGACACAGGGATCCGCTATTATTGTTGCTGTTGAGCGATTCACAGGTAATACGGGGTCATAGTGCACAAGTGCAAGATAACAAGAACGATGTCATTGTTGTCGAAAAATTCCAGCTTCTGTTTACACTGTCTAGACAGTAGGGGGGGGGGGGGGGGGGGGGGGGGGGGGGGGGGGGGGGGGGGGGGGGGGGGGGGGGGGGGGGGGGGGGGGG
>JAPMNP010725059.1:0-17386 GCA_029874935.1 Atherina boyeri
GTATTCAATGGTACATGGTTGGGACACAAGAGGGATGACACGGGGGGAGTCCAGACGGACATTCCAGCGAGAGCATCGCAGAGATGTCTGCAACAAAGCACTTATCTAGCTCTCCACAGTTAGGCACACTGAAGACTTCACATCTCTGACATACTTTGAAGACCGTTATCATGTTTTTTTTAAAGTTAAACAGTACAACCCCAAAGCATCAGTCTCAATGAGCTGCACTTCATCAGATACATTAAGAGAGAGAGAGTATATATTCACTGATAACAACTGTTAAAGTGTTGCTGTGTGGTGTGACAAAGTTACACGGAAACAAATTCTATGCTCAGAGCTTTAGTTATGCAATCTCTATCGCCATCTAGAGAGATTTGATGGGTAAAACAGCAAAAATGCAAACATTTTTTTGTTTTTGGTATGACTTATACAACCAGCTCAATCAGCTCTTTTTTCCCCAAATTAAAATAAAGAACAGAAATATGAGAATACGCCTTCTATTCTTTAAATTACATTGCTGACCTACAGATTTAACTTTAACTTTCACCTTTCCTTGAACTGACTTTCCATTGCATTTTCCATCACGTGTCCTGAACAATGATTAATGTTCTTACGTAAAATACTAGTTTGCCATCTTTATAGACTCTGTGTNCTTGTGGATAACAGATATGTATGTGAATGGTTGAATGAAGGACATTAACAACATGATAATACATTAATTAATACATTTGCTAGAAACTTTTCTTTTGCATGAAGGAATTTATATTTGCACAAAAACTCTCAGTAGAACATGAAATGAATATTGGGATTTTCACTCATTTCTTAATTATGGCCAAGTAGTACTTTTAATCAACACAGTATACGGTCCCTTCAGTCAACACCTGTCCCATAATGGACTCCGTGGCAGGAGGTCCTTGCAAAAGAGAGAAAATATGCCATCTAATGGCTGATTGTATAACATGTCCTTCAACGTATTTAATGGAGGATAATGTTTTGAACATTAGCTTTATCTAAATAAGAAAAAAAACTAAACAAAAAACAGGGCTTTTCCTCACAGCAAAATCAGTCTAAGTTTAGAATGAATCAATTGACACAATGTACTCTCTAATTACACCAAGGTGTCACAACTTCAGTAAACCAATCAGCGAGTGACGCCATAGACGTGGTGATAGCATCAACAAACTGATCCCTGTAGGTCAACAGGTGAGAAATAATACCCACATTCCAGGACTTGCTGTACGCAAAGCTGAAGGTATCTTATGTTTTGCATTGCAATATTAGAAGTATTATTTTTGTAGAATTATTTTAGGATCTACTCTTTCCAGTGGGATGTGGGTTAAATCAAACAGTAACCATTGAAATCTAAGTGCCAAAGTAATGAACAATTGTTTTGATTTGCCAGAAGTACCCAGTAAAACTCAGTTATAAATAAGATCATCTGTTTTCTTCCTTTGTTGCACTGCTCGTGTGCAGACTGAAACATGGCTACAAACACATAAGCAGAGAAAGCAGATGAATAAATAAGTGTGGAAATACTGCTGATAATCAATATAATACGTGTCCTGGACAAAGAGTCAGTTGGCTAAAGCCAGCTCTGAAAGTACACTGATGACCTAAACTGAGACGATTAGCCAGATAATCTCTAACCCCTGTGAGGCTAAATCAGGGACTCTGGGGCCTCTCTGCACTTAAGACCACACCGTTAGATTTGAGTCCTCTCTAGACACGAAGGAAGAAGTTGTGCAGAGCAAACGCAGTACTACGAGACTGTTAATTCCGCTCTGCATGATCTGCCTGAGAGACACAATCCAGATACAAATAGTGCAGACAATTTGGAGTTTCCTGTTTCTTTGCAAAGTACATAGAATAAAATTCTAAATTAGGGGCACAAGAGGTACATGGAGGTGAACCTGTGAAATAACATTGTAACATAATACATCTTAGTTACAGTAAATAACTGTTCTAACAGAAGATAGAGAACAGTTTAACACTCAAAAATAAGTCCTGTTTTTAAAAATAAAATACTGTTTTGACAATGTTGGTATGCAAAACTCTGACATTTAACAAGCTGACCTTCTCAAGATTGGATGATTACTCCATCCATAAAGACACAGTAAAAAAAAGAAGAAAAAAAGTAGTGATATTGTTTATTCTACTGAGCTGTGGCAAGGAAAGAGTTAAGGATGGAATGGTTTTTGCTGCAGGGTGGTGGATGAGATATCAAATACCCTGGCGAACTTGTGCAGTTTGTGCACTTCAGACACAGCAGAGCTACATGAGGTGAGTGGATGCATTTGACGTACAGTATTAGTGTGAGAGAGGTGATGACCTCTGATGATCAACAATAAGTAGACATTGCTTCAAGTGCCTTACTATGTTACCAAAAAACCATTTAAAATGTTGCCGTTTTATACCTAATCATAGCTTTGTAGCAGGGTATGATTCTGTAATTGATAACTGGTTTATCACAGCAAAATGGTCAGTGTTAATTTAACACCACAAAGTGTCTATATGCATCCACACTCAACAGTGTTGCCTGTTTAACACTTTTGGTATTCTAACACCAGAATAATGCTAACACCAAAAAGCGGATAGTGTTGAATTTTAACAATAAGAAGTGTTAGATTAACCAACATTGAGTGTTACATTTGAAAAGTGTTAAACAGGTAACACTGCTGAGTGTGGATGCATATAGACACGATTTTGCAGTGTATTATCATATTATCAATATTGAAAGCAACATTCGAATGCATAAACAAATTTGCACTTGTCAACTTACAGAAAACGAGATTTAGTAAACATAGATTAAAAAAAAAAGAGTATAACTGTAAGCCAGATGTTTTTCTTGTCAAGGGTAAGTGCTCTTCCTGTAGTCTTTTTTCTTCACTCTAGTGCAGGGCCTAACTACTGAAGATGAGAAGAGGAGACACACCTCTTGTGAAGCAGCACTCAAGTCCTTGCTTGGGAAAGAGTGAGCTTCTTCCTCTCCCTCTCTTTATATCTTTGTAATGTGGTAAATGGCTTTTCTCTTGTGTTACTGACCTCTCCTTCAGATATGACTTTGACACAGAGCCAACTTTGGTGCTCAGCCAATAAGAGCGGCGAGGTGTCTGAGAAAAGTAAAAAGAGAATAGATAAACATTGTAAGATATAGCAAGCTGGGTCTGAGAAAGGTCTGGCATTCGTCCAATAATGGCCTCGTGCAGTCTCCAATGGGATTTAAACATGCACTAGGAAATAATGAATAATGATCCTTAGTCTCCAAAGTAACCATGGATGTGAAATGGTTTACTCCAAATTTCCGCATTACAGTGCCTTTTAGTAGACCCACAAATACGAGAGTGCTTAAATTCACATTAGCACCGTCCAGACAGACTGAGCACCATTAGGATACTCTTTACATTAGGGCCTAATAATGCTTTCTGCAGACCCACACCAGGGCGATGTTTGTCAGTCATCGGATCTAATGTTTCCTAAATGAGACAATCTGAAAGGCTCCTGTATTGCAGAATTAAATGCTTTTCCACTGTGGTATTGTAATACAAAATCAGGAAGTAAGTCACTTTTATCATTATTGACAGACTGATTATTAGAGAATTGTCCTTTATAAAGATCGGTTTCACAAATATAAAACAGCAGTGGTCATACTGTTTTAGTTGAGTAAATCATGCACACATCTACATAATTTTAAAACAGTAAATTTGCAGGATCCTCTTAGGGCACGGATATCAAACTCTGGTCCTCGAACGCTATCCAAAACATAGTTAAAAACAAGCCAAGGAAGATAATTTATTGTAATTTTCTTTCTTCTCAGACCGAGACCTTTTCTTTCTTGACAGACATTTTGAAATATTCCCAGGCTTAGCAGCTCTGTCAGCATGATGACTCTGGCTCCTTAAAATAGAGAAATTGGAAGCCACAAAAACAAAACCCTTGTGCTGTCCCACCTTAGACTCATATGGATGGCACACAAAATCTCTTAAGGTACTACTGCTCTATAAAGTGCTTCCCCAACTTATGTGGAGATGGCTATGAACATCACAGAGGGTAAGTCCAACACACTCAATGGTTGTGATGCTGAATTTTAAGACTGTATGATTCATTCTCTGCATTCCACAACTGTCAAATTGAAAAGGCTAAATGGATGAGCAGCAAGCATAGCAGATGAGCCTCTCTGAATGGTGGGTGTTTTATCAAATCACAATGACTAATAGCTACCCTATGCAAAAAGTAGTATAGCCTATGAAGTTTATTTTATTAAGTAGCCTACTTGAGTATAATAAGTATAGCAATTATTCCTACTATTGATCACATACTTAGTGCACTAGGAAGTATACTAACTTAATACTGATTCAGACTAAATTGGCACATTTTAAGTATTTAGCCTATATAAAAATAGCCTACTGCCTCATTTTTAATATGGAATAAGTAGCTATATTCATAGTAGGCTACTTAAATAAACTACTTTTTGCTAAGGGTATGCATGACTGTGCAACTCAAGTTCTAGTTGAATCTATCATAATGTTCATAAATAAAACAGAATTTAAGCTGAGCTGTTGATGACCAGATTTCTATTCAAATGGCGGAAACCACTACCCTACTACTCCACCGCTTTTTTAAAACTTAGTTTGTCATGGTTACCATGGTGAAGTGTCAGCCTGTGTTAGCATACGAGAACATTTTTACTAAATAATACAATCTATTATTAATTATTAAGATTATATCCGAACAGTTAGGCCTACTTTAGAGCAACCGTGAAAGATTTGAGCAAGATGAAGAAAAGTTGTTCCATGGGAAGCGCAGGTGAGCAGCTAGCAACTAAATCACGTTTAGTAGCCTACAACTTACACGTTAGAGCTACCTTTGTTTATTTGTCTGTTTATTTTAAAGTATATATATAAACTTAACTAAAAATTGTTAACGGGTTAGTTAACAATGATAGGAAGCGTTGATGCTTTGTTATGAATATATTCAGACCATAATGTTGTAAACATAGACATATAAATACATCAATAAATTATATAAATTAATTTACAAGTCTGCGATTGTAAAGGATTGACCGTATAGACAAAGTGGGCTTGTTTGTTTATTGTTTTCCTACAGTTAGCATAGCTCTACTGTCCATTTATTAATTTATTTTAGAAAAAAGTTATCTTATCCAGTTCCTCTAGCTCACTCTTTCTGTTTGGCCTTCTGTCTTTGTTAGTTGATTATGTATCTCCAGTGATAAAGTTTTCTTGTTGTTAACTTTGATAATTTTTCTTTTTTTGGGAGGATACTTATTCATGAAGCCATCAGCTCCCAATCACTTTAAGCCTACAATCTCTTCTTACAAAGTGCAAGTGGTGCCATTAAGCTCCACAGCAGCAGTGTTGTCAGGATAGTGTAGTGTGTTAGGAATGATAAACTCCCTCCTCTCACCCTGGCTTAGATTACACCATGCTATGTGGCCTTTCTCTGTTGATGCTTTGCCAGTCCAATTACAAGAACTGCAAGATTAATCCCAAAGAATATGCTTGCAGAGGCGTCTACATAGTTTGTGACCCTGGTAAATAACTAAACAAAACAAAAAGGGAAATGGACAGGAATTATAAACTGCAGCTTAAATTATGCAACCATGCTGCCTATGAGAAATAGAACATGTTTACTGCCACTTATAAGGAGATAAAAGACTGCAACTAGAATCTGACATGTCATGAAGAGATCTACAAGACTTTTATTTCAACCAAAATCTGAACAATTAAATTAAGCCATTGGATATAGTCTGATTTACTGTGCCAGTATATTTGAAAATCTTTTAAGAGTGAGTGTAATGGTGATCCCTTCCATATTTCTTCGACAGTGTTTCCATTCCAGTCTCTATTACTGTAGATGATAATGACTTTACTGTTAGAGCACATTTCAAAATAGAAGGTGTTGCTTTACACTGATACTTGTTCATATGAAGCAAATAGCAAAAAGTTAAAAAAAATACAACACAAAGATAACTCAGGGACAGAAATAGCATATAAATCTATGTATGGACAATTAGACAGCAAGAAAAGTTTGGTAATTATAGATAATGTGCCAGAAGAGTTTTTTTTTAATTTGATTTGTGTTAATAAAAGCAGTTCCCTGAGCTCTGCAGGTGGTGCTACTGTGCCAGTTAGAGTTTGCATGATGTGCAAACAAATCCTTAGACAGGTAGATCCTCATATTTACAAAACAGGACAAACTGTTTCAAGATCACCTCTGAGAGAAAGAGAACAGGTTCCCTCACTGTTGCCTGTCATTTCACTATCGCTTCCTCCTTTTGCAGACATGCCTCGCCAATTTCCGAAGGTGGTTCTGAGTGAGGTGGAGGAGAAGACACAGATTTTAACAGAACAAGTGTTTGCTTCAGCTCTAAAAGAAGAAGACAACAAAGATGCATTGTCAATGTTCTCAGTGCCTGAAGACTGCCCAATTGGGCTCCAACAAGCCAAAGATTATGAACTGCTCAAGGAGCTGGCAGAGCAGCACTCAGAGGAGAGTACGAAGAGGTAGGCCCAGCTATTTCTATGACACTGAGGAATAGACCACAGATTGGTCAGCTCATGCAGAAAATATATAATATTAATCCAAAGGGTATTAGATAATTGTCTCATGACTTTAGGTAAAGTAATACCAGATTAAGTAACCTTTACACCGGCTATTAAAGATGTTAACATTTCAGGAGAAAAAGCTTGAAGATGATTCGTTCCCAGTCACTGTCCCTACAGATGCCACTGAATACAGATTGTTCATTGTCTGGGACATTTACACCACTTTTATCGCCGACTTCCACCTGTTCATCAGTGGCAGACACCTGTCCTGATTTCCAGAGGGTTACTATTAGTGGTGATTACTGTGCAGGAGTAAGTACCATTTGTAATTTTTACCTTAAAGTTAAAGAAATCAAGGCGTGTGCAGATTTAAATCTTGTATATTCACTAATTGTATACTAATTGTGTACAAACACTAAATGGCTTAGATAAGACTTGTATTTATATGTAATGTCTATTTACCTCCCAGATCACAGTGGAAGATTATGAACAGGCAGCCAAAAGTCTGTTTAAAGCTCTGATTTTACGAGAGAAATACTCAAAGCTAGCCTATCACAGATTCTGTAAAACCACAAGCCAATTCCTCCGCAGTGCTGAGAACATGAAATGGAACGAAGAGGATGAGGTTCTACCAGGTATGAAGTGCTTAACGGGGCTATAAGGTGCAAAATGTACTCTTTTTTTTTTAGCTTTTTATCATGTTATCATGTTATTTCCACACTAAAAACATGCCCCAAGGGTTGCTTTGACTCATTCATGCATATTTGAGAAATCCCTGAATCTCCTGTGGAAGCCACCGAGTGGTGCCAGAATGGCTGCCACTGCATAGCACCTACTATTCCACAAAGCTCCTCTCCTCCCTTACCGAGCTCCGCCCCAGCAGAGCGCTCCTTACTATCTCACACTCAGCTGCAGCAAAGTAGCGCTAGCGGTAATTAGAAAACACTTGGTGGGATTTGGCGTCGACTGAGCTCTGCTAGCAACTTTCAATAGTCTATTACCCGAGTCATCATCATACAGAACTGTAGAGCTACCACCCATATAAGAAAAAGAGATCTTATCACGTTATAAAGTGATAGTTTATTGTAGAAATGTGAAACGTATCACATTATAACATGAAAGGTTTTATTTTAAAAACAAGAAATGTATCACATTTCCATTCATTATCTATACCGCTTTATCCAATTCAGGGTCGCGGGGGGCTGGAGCCTATCCCAGCTATTAGCAGGCAAGAGGCAGGGTACACCCTGGACAGGTTGCCAGTCTCTCGCAGGGCCAACACAGAGAGACAAACAACCATTCACGCTCAGACTCACCCCTAAGGAGAATATATAGTAACCAATTTACTTAACATGAATGTTTTTGGACAGTGGAGGAAGCTGGAGTATCCAGGGAACTCCCACGCATACATGGGGAGAACATACAAACTCCACACAGACAGGCCACTGATTGAACCCCTCCCCAGCCTAGGCTTGAACCAGCAACCTTCTTGCTGTGAGGCTTCGGTACTGACCTTATGCAGCCCCCTTTCAACATGATAAATGTGACAATTGACGGTCCTGTCATTGTGTCCTATTGAGGCTCCGCCATGGCTATGCTTTCACAGAGCTATATGGCTGAATGGATAACGTGCATGAATGTGAATCAGGTGGCCGAGGTTCGACTCCCACTCGAACGCTTATTCGCCTACATATTACAGTTTTAGTGTAAAAGAAGAGTCCTCTGCCATGTGAAACGTATGACAATATTACGTTTTATGTTTCACGTTTTTACAATAACCTATATCACATTATAATGTGATTTGGTCTAATTTTTTTTAAATATGGGTGACAGTTCTACGCTTCCGTATCATCTTCATTTCTGTTCCTCAGAAACAAACACTACATCAAGGTTACTGTATAAGAGGATGACATCAAGATATATTACCAAGTTGAGACATCTTGTAAGAGCCTCTGTACCCACTTTGGTTCTTCAGTAAAGTCACTTTCTGGGTCTGACATGGGATCGAACACATAAAGTTGTACAATTTCCTGTGTTGCCATTTCAGACAAGCAATTTTATATTATGTAGGTATTTTGTAAATGAGCAAAATTCAATAATGTGAATCGATTGTAAACGGTATCCATGGACGGCATGAAGCACTGTTGTGATGACGTGCTGAAGTGGGCATGTCGGAAAGGGTAGGAGAATCTTAAAGAGACACAGGTGAAGCTGTCATATACAGACATGATGCAAAGGCACATTTCTTTTGAGTTGTTTTTCATATAGTATTTCAAAACAACTGAAGGTAACACAGTTACTTAATTGTGCCATAAAAGGGTACTATGTACCTGAAAATGACACAATAAATGAATGGATAACGTGCATGAATTCTTAATACCCCCATTTAAGAATATGCCATTTGAAAGAAAAATATCATGCTACTCTGCTCTGTATGACATTAACATAATAATGTCGTGGCCTCCAGACATGTGCCCATCTCCTGCAGATGATGAGGATCCTTACAGCATGGACAACCTCCCTGAAGATTTGAACTATGAGCTGAAGATGAAAGACGGAATTGTGCACGTGTATGACACTGCAGAAGCTCTCGAACAAAACCAACCCCACAATCTTCCTTACCCAGACTTGGAGACGTTTGCTATAGATCTTGGTCATGTGCTGGCAATGATTGCAGATGGACCCACGTAAGTTTTCAAAACAAAACAAATGTGCAGTTATGCTGGTTGAAAAACAAGTTGTTACCACTGCAGCACTCGTTGCAGCACTTAATTACACCTCAGAGTTACATACTGTATAAAGTGAGTTTCACTCATTTTTCAGGAAGACCTATTGCCACAGGAGACTAAACTTTTTGAGCTCAAAGTTCTACCTCCATGAGATGCTCAATGAGATGGCTGAGCTTAAGGAACTGAAAAGTGTTCCTCACAGAGATTTCTACAATGTTAGGAAGGTTGGTATAATATGTACAAGTGCAATATAATAATCACCCAACAATGCAGTGCTACAACCATCTGCTAATATTGTGTAGTGTTTGGCCGTGGTGGGACAGGCACACTTTTGATCGTGCACAGTAAGTTATTGGGTAGGGGCCTCAATTTATCAGGTTAGTTTCACTTACTGTACTGGACCTGATAGATATGTGAGAGTTTGGAAGCCTGAGCAAACATCTTAGGCTCCACTTAGTGCAACTTCAGGTGTTCCTCAGCAGATATTTTGTTGTAGTGAGGCTCATTGCCCTGGTGGAAGAGGCCTTTACCATGGCGTAAGGGTATGCTTAGATGGGTCATATTTAGATGTAAGTTACATGCCGGCCACATGTATGCTAGGACCAAGGGTTTCCAGGCACTGTATTATAGCAAGATGCTTCATGATTACTTCATGTGTAAGTGATTTCTGATTTGTGGCTATCAGCAAAAACACATCCATGTGTTTAAATGATGCCCAGTGTTTCTTTCTTCTAGGTTGACACACATATTCACGCAGCTGCATGCATGTCTCAGAAGCACCTGCTGACATTCATCCAGAAAACATACAAGACTGATGCAGATCGCATTGTTTTAGAGAAGGGTGTACAAAAGATGACCCTCCAGCAGGTTTTCCACAGCCTCAACATGGACCCATATGACCTCACTGTGGACTCTCTGGATGTACATGCTGTAAGAAAAGAAAAAAAAATACCACCATGTTTTTACCATTACATTCACCTCAAAATGCTTTCATCTTCTGAGTTAAATGATTTCTGTTTTCAGAATACAGTTATGAACATTCATTTAAGAATCTGATGCTATACCTCTCTGCTTCTTACAACTATCCCATTATCTACTTTTGTTATTTGTGAAATAAACAGGGAAGACACACCTTTCATCGGTTTGACAAGTTCAATTCAAAATATAACCCAGTGGGTGCCAGTGAGCTTCGAGAAATCTTCCTCAAAACAGACAACTACATTGATGGAGAGTATTTTGCCCAGATCATAAAGGTATTGCATCCTGCCGCTGTGCATTAAGAGTCTATTTTAATGCAGAAACAGTTTAGCTTACTTCCTTATGGTTCTAACAGGAGGTCTCCCATGACCTGGAGGAGAGTAAGTATCAGCATGCAGAGCCACGCCTCTCCATCTACGGACGCTCCCCTGAGGAGTGGGAAAGTTTGTCAAAGTGGTTTATTCACCACAAAGTGCACTCACCAAACATGAAGTGGATGATTCAAGTGCCCAGAATATAGTGAGTCCCACATTGTTATCGTAGCATGCTTCTAAGGGAAACACTGTATATGAAATCTAGCTAAAATATATTTTCCTTGTTTTCAGTGATATTTTCAAGTCAAAGAAACTGGTACCTAATTTTGCCAAGATGTTGGAGAACATATTCCTTCCTCTGTTCAACGCCACTGTGAACCCAGAGCAGCACAAAGAACTTCACGTTTTCCTTAAATATGTAAGATGCTGTATATTATTAGCTTTATCAAACCAAAGAACAAAGAATTTATGAGTCTTGAACAATAATTTGGGGTAACAATGAATTACGAAATTCATAGGTAAGATTAGTTAGTGAGGTCACAGTTTAGCCAGGCTGGGCTTTGTTAAGAAATGTCTTTCATAAAAAAGTAAATCATTTTTTTATTCATGAAGGTGTCAGGCTTTGACAGCGTGGATGATGAGTCCAAACACAGCCATCACATGTTCTCCTTCAGGAGCCCAAAACCTGAGCAGTGGACCAGAGATGAGAACCCTCCCTACAGCTATTACATTTTCCACATGTATGCTAACATCATGGTCCTCAACAACCTCAGAAAGTAAGGGATCATGCCTTCATTCTCCTTTTAAAACACATCAATTAAAAGAAGCGGTGATGGAGGATGTATGTGGTTTTAGACTGAACCAAAGGCGTCATACTACGTGTTCTTCATTCTTTACTTTCCATAAAAAAATTATTTTAAGAACGTAAGGACTACAGAACAATCATAACTGATGAGTTGATATATAACTAGGTAATTATAATGAATGCAGGGATGAACTGCGAAATAATGTTCTGTAATTAGCTTATTTATCTGCTTACTGGTTTGTTATGTCACTTTTGTCTTGCATAGAGAGCGTGGACTGAGCACCTTCCAGTTCCGTCCCCACTGTGGTGAGGCAGGATCAATCACTCACCTGGTCTCTGCCTTTCTCACAGCTGACAACATCTCCCATGGACTCAACTTGAAGAAGGTATTCGTGTTGATATGGTCATTTCAATCCCAATGATAACAACAACAACAACAACAACAATAATAATAATAATAATTTTTACCCTATTAATACCAATTGGGAAATTCAGCTCCGCATTTAACCCTGGATGTATTAGTGAGAAAGTGGGCATGCCATGTTTTGGTGCCCGGGGAGCAGGGGGGCAGTGGTTTACCTCTGCTGGCACAATGATACTGAATTGAAAAGCTGTCTACAGAATCCATACAGATAAGAAAAGTAAACAATCTGAGAGCAGTGAGGAAGTAATATGGAGATGCTGAGGACTCTCCCCTGCACTGCTCCTTTACATCTGGTGCTCTTTATCCTTATTTTTTTGGACTCAGCTTTTGTGCAAAAAGCAACATAATTAAATCCTGCTTTTGAATGCTTGGTCTTTTGATCATTTTTATGGATTGAATGTTCCTAAAGAAATTGCCTGAAAAGATCACATTAACCCCTTGATAGTGATCTGCGAGAGTCTAACTAGTTCCAACTGACTCTTAGTTGTACCGTGACTATAGCTAAATCTCAACACGAATTCCTTCAATACCCACATAATCCATTAAAATGACATCCAGTTTTAATGGGGAAACTTGAGCAATGCTTACTGTTTTATTTTTAGATTTCCTTGTGAACTTCATACTATTAAAAGCTGACTATTACTGCACTGGCAAAGTAGCATACGCATTACATACTATGTTAAAAAAGCATTTTATGTAAAGATTACTAACAACTCTTTATCAACAACGAGTACATCAAACTATAGCAAAGCCTACTGTGTGTACATGATGTGCTTGTCTGTTTGCCGGAATAATATTTTACCCCCAAACTTTCCTCAGAGCCCTGTGCTGCAGTACCTGTACTACTTGGCCCAGGTGCCAATTGCAATGTCTCCTCTTAGCAACAACAGCCTTTTCTTGGAATACTCCAAGAATCCTCTCAAAGAGTTCCTGCATAAAGGTCTGTGTGTGTCCCTGTCCACAGATGATCCAATGCAGTTCCACTACACAAAGGTAAAATCATTCAAGAAACAGTGTCACAATCATTTTTTAAATGTCCTGTTGCTGTAAAGGTGACATGGGTTTAACTCAGCCACACACAGCCTTCCTTTTCATACTCTGCTTGTGTGCCCTGATTCTAGGAGCCTCTGATGGAGGAGTACGCTATAGCAGCTCAGCTGTGGAAGTTAAGCACCTGTGATGTGTGTGAAATTGCCAGAAACAGTGTGCTGCAAAGTGGGTTGTCTCACCAGGTAACAGTAACATCTTTTTCTTATGATCCAGGCAACGCCAAATATCTATTAAAAATAATCAACCTCCTTACAACAACTAAATGAATTATTATTTTAAAGGAAAAGAAGCACTTCTTAGGAGTGAACTACCTGAGAGATGGACATGAGGGGAATGACATCCGTCGGACCAACGTTGCCCAAATCCGCATGGCCTACAGACACGAAACACTGTGCAATGAACTTAGCTTCATAGTTGATGCAGCAAAGTCAGTAGCTATAAATTCTCATTAGGAGTAAAAGAGAAGCCATAGTAGACAGAATCACACCAAGCTGCAGACTCAGATATTATTTATTTAAAAAAGTGTCATCAGGTGGCTGGGATGTTTAAATAAAACATACCACATATTGTCCATTAAAGACCAGTGCAAGTTGATAACAGATGGATGTGGTAAGCTGCACGCCTTAAATGACTGATGGCACTTAGGTTTAGTTTAAAACTCTTTAAACTTGTCGAGGTCTAGACTTGTGGAAAGCAGGTTCATACTTGTCATTGTCATTAAACAAAGCCCATATCTATAAACACTTGTACCTTACATTGCATTTTGATACAGGGGTATGTCATAGATACAGTTAAAAACATTTCATTTACTGTATATGCTGCATATCAGACATGAGAACATGGTTTTGGTTTAAAAAGCTTTATGCAGACACCTGAGTTAAGGGAGATTAATAATGCTGGGATGTTCCCTGTGACTCTTCTTTTTAATAACAGCTTGTTTTAGTGAAGTTCTGTGACTAAAAAGATAACAAACTTTTTTTAAAAAAGCTTGGAACTTTTTTAAAAAAAAGAAAAAAGCAAACCAAAAAGAAATTACTCTTACATGCACGTTCATTATCTGAAGCACCAAAACAATGTTATGATAAAACAAAATGTTGTCAGTCTTGAAAAAGTTTGCATTGAAAACATTGCCATCTAGTGGCTAAACTGCACCCTTGAGAGATAGAGAACAACTGAAAATAATAAACACATAAACACAAAGTAGATTCAAATATTCATTCAGTTGCATTACTTTCACACAAATCAAACTGTAAAAATAACTTGTCCAGTAGAATATGTTTAATGTTTGTTGTCTCCCATTTCTATCCTCTCATCGTCCTGAGTGGCCTTGGTTTCTGTAATATTTGTCACACACTTCCAAGTTTCTGTCTGGATGTACGCTTCCTCCTGCCTCAGGTCAGCCCTCAGAGAGGAACATCTTCTCCTTTTTACAAAAAGAAAGAAAAAAACAAATCATGCAACTGATACACAGATTAAAAATAAATAAATAACAGCAAAAACTACAATCTAAGAGTAACATGAAGAATATTAAAACAGCCTATTTTGTTTTTTTGTTTGACAAGTTCTTTCTTCTTCACATGAAAATGTTTCACTTAATTTGTATCAAGTGTCAAGCTTTTTTCTTCCGCTGGCAATTATATGAGCTTATTAAAAGTAACATGTAAACAGTTTTTTCTTGTTTGTGATTGGCAAATTTACAGTGTAACATCTTTAACAATCTTCCTACAGTTCTCCATCAGCTTTGCCTCTGTGATTATATCTCTCTAGCTGAAGCTGATACTGACTATATTCCATCCTTTAACCAAAAACAAAAGTATTTTAGATCTCAGTATTATGGTTTGCATTTCCACATTGAGATCCACTCACAGTTTTAAGTATGCAAGGGTGACTATTGAAATCAGGAGAAAGCCACAGGTACAGCTGATGAGCACTGTCTTTGCTGAAACAGAACATAAGGAAATAACAAAAGATCAAGCATGTCCAAAAACTTGTTTGATAAAAAAGAAGCTTTTTATTTAATTGTATTTGTACTGCATTTTCTGCACTGCACAAGACATAAAAGCTCCTCCACAGCAGAGACTCTTACCTTTTGTAGAGCTATGTGCACTGCTGACAAAGTAGGCTGGTTCCACTTCATTGTTCATGGTTGGAGTTGAGGAGGAAGAAGGAAGAACGAAGGAGGTAGACGTTAAGAGATGTGCTGTCGGGACGGAGTCTGTTGCCTTGGAAGCAGGATTTGTATGAGACCTGGTGCTCAAAGGGCTATCAGTTGCTGTATCCTCCAATTGTCTTGCTGCATCTGCGGGTGTACATAAAGTCCAGGAGAAGTTAGATAAGTTCATGTCACTTGATAAACACTTGTACTGTAAGGCAGTTCATTTCTTTTGGATTTTGCTGCTGCTGCTTCTTTACAATGTATTTTTATTTTGATATACTTAGGACAATATGAAAAGTATTATTAAGTTAAGTACAACGTAACAAACATGCATTTAAATCCAAATTGAGTCAACATGTAAGTACAGAAAATTTGCAAAGAGGTGCAGCAACTTCAAATAACTTTGAATAAATTTTTTTTTAATGCGTAGTTTGAAGTACTAGAGAAAAGAACAGATTAAAGGTATCATACCTGATTCACTGAAGCAAAACACATCAAACTTCTTTGTTACAGACGCTCGCCATGGCACCAATCCAATCTGATTTTTTCCACAATTGGCCAGTGGATGAATGCGGGGAACGACTACAAAATGTTCATCAATCCATCCAAACCTAAAAAAAATAAAATATTGAAGTCAACTATTTTTCTGGTTTAATCCCCCTGAGGTGATGTTGTGAAGCATGACTGTTCCGTTACCTGCATATTTCTAAACCTCTCCTGAGGGCTTCCTCTACTTGTGCTTTTGAGGCAATGTTGAGTCCGAGGGACTGGCAGAGCATCCGGGCTTCAGAGGCATTGAAGGCATACTGCGGCTGGTTGTTCTTATTCAAAGAGCAAACCTGGATTACTCCAGCTATACCCTTGTCCACTGCTGGGAAAACTGAAAACAACATGAAATGATTCAGATTTAGCTTCACTGCACTGGACATTTATCAGACAAAAATAAAATATTTGTGGAATGACTTACCTCTGATGTGGTTCATGTTTTCATCAGAGAAGACTAAAGTAATAAAAAACACTGATGTGATGCACAGCTGGATACCATCCATGACTGGTGGGAGCAGAGATGATAAGTCACAGGGACTACCAGCGTTGCAGGGGTTTATGCGTCTGTGAGCCAAATGACTCGGTTAAATAGAGGTGATTCTGTTCACTGGGGTGTGTGAACTCTGTCATTGCCAGAGAGTAATGGAAAAGGAAGGAGGAAGTACTGCACACAGGTCATCTCAAGAACCATCATATGTTGTAGGAACTAGGCCCAGGAGACAAGGAGATATAACTAAAATGTCAACAAAGGCATTTTTTTTAAGGCAAAATTTAGTGGAACGCAGAATGTTCCAAAGCTAATTAATTACAAATGGAGATTGATTAAAACAAAAGCTTATAAGACAGACATTCATGAGTGAAAGTTCAGAGGATAATGCTCAAGTTAGACCAGAAGCAGGCTTATGAAAATATTAACCTTATACGTGTGAATGAAGTAAGCAATTTTCACAATTTCCCACTTCTGACATGGCACCTTATCCTCATCATTTCCTCCCTCGAGGCATTACTCAGTCATAAATGTACTCGTTATCTCTGGTATCCTTTGATGAGCGTTTGGCACACAACGACATCCCACTTCCACAAAAACAGTTCGCTACAAGGCCTGATGGCAGGAAATGACGCAGAGTGCACAGACGAAGACTGCAGTGTTTTTGACTGATGTGAGGTGAGTGAGGATGATAAAGGACAACCTGAGGCAACATAAACTTAAATGTTTCACTTCTTTTTAGATGCTTACCTGTGATAAGTAACTGTTCTAATGAGAACATGATACAATTTCAACATGTTGGGAAAAAAAATGAAAACCTCTTCCCACAAAAACATTTATAATGGCCAGCTCTATTCTAATAGACCATGACAATGTGTAAAAAAAAACAAGGCAGCAGCCTGAAAAGACAGCAGCTAAACGTAGCTGTTGCATAGTGTCTGATGTTATGGATGGTACAGCAGAGCTAATTCTTCTTATAATTACAGAAGGGTTGATCTACAGCAACATTTCCCATACTTTAGGATCGTTATTTTTTTGTAAGAGTTCATACCCTGTGGGAGTCCTCCATGATTCAAAAATTAGAGGGATCATCCCCTGCTGACACTGCAGAACTCTAAAACTGCAATAATACAGTAGATACTAGATTATATCACAGCCTGCATGTATGGAAAAAAAAATTATTCTAAATCTTTCTTTCACACTTAAATTTCTGAAATGGTAGCATTGCAAAACAAAGTGAGTCTAACCTAATACCATTTAGATATAGGGTGACCACCCGTCCCGCGTAGCGCGTGCGCGCACAGCGTTTGAAGCCCAATTCATGCGTCCCGCAAA
>JAPMNP010725062.1:0-19455 GCA_029874935.1 Atherina boyeri
GGTCCTCGAAGGCCGTATTCCTCTAAGTTTCCATGCAACCCTGCTCTAACACACCTGACTCAGATCAGATGTATCAAACATCCGATGAAGTTCTGCACAATTACTCATTAATGAATAATCATGGGGTTGCCAACACCAACATATGTTATCTTGGGGGTCGTGGTTTAAAAAGTTTGAGAACCTCTGTCATATAGTAGTCAAAATAGTCAGATTTGGCAACCTATATAAAAATCAAACCCCAACTCCAAATTTGAATTCTTTCTGGATCAATCTCACCCCGCACAGACTTTACTCTGTGGATTACGTAATCCACAGAGATTCCACTATTTGTACAGAGACCAAATGCTGATAAGTTCACCACAAAGCAGACAAAGCACCAAAAATGATAAAGAACACAGATACATGATCAAAAAGCAACAGCTGCACTAGACAGTCCTTATGTCAAGACTTCGCTTCACTCTCTTACAAAGCAGAACTAAGTCCACTATAACTTCTGTATTTTCCAAAGCAGAGCAAAGCTAAAGGCCTAACAACAGCAGCTGTACACCAACATAATCAACAGTAGCCCCCACCTCAGATTGTTCCACATGTTTCTGAGACTGCAAAATGCTTCAACATGTAGATGTGCGTTTGCGAAGTACTAGCAGCTGAAAAGCTATTAAACTTTCCGAGCAAGGATGGGTTGTGGCTCACTAGTTTTTGCCAAATTCAGTCAGTGAAGCGCGGATCAAAAAACAAAAAAAGTATTCATCGACACAAGTACAAGAAATAGATTTAAAACCTAAATTGCATAATGATGTGAAAAGATTCTCCACCATGATGCAGAAGCATATGTAGGGATTTTAGGGATAATTTGCTACCATAAAAGGTGACATCATATCTCTGGAGGCCTGTGTTTACTTCAGTAGAAAAACGAGGCCTCAATATGCAAAACTAACAACAGTATTATACAGAGCGTCTGTGCTTGAGGACTGAAAATGTGGTGATGTAACAGAGTGGTAAACATGCCACTCTCACAACTTTTTAAACGTGTTTCTGGAGTCAAATTGTAGATTTTTTAAAATCTTCTTAGAACAATAGAAGTGATCACATTTTAACAAATTTTTTCACATTTTAGAAAAGCTCCCACTGTTTAGTTAAAGTCATTAACTTGTCTGTAGAAACATTTTTGTTCAGTCATTTTCAGTAATCTTAGAGGCAAATTTATTCATATAATTTTGATTCCATAGTAGGCTACTTTAATGCAAAAATCATTCTAGCAAAGGGTTGGAATTTTGCACACAATGTTACCCTCTATGAGTAAAGGCTTTGATTTCCCTAGTGTGCATGTTGAAGCAGCTTCTCACTTATGTAAAATATCTAATAATGTAATCACAGTATTGGTCATATTGTTTATGTTCATAGTGGTTTTGTTTATAACTCACTATAAACAAATAATCTGTTAGATTGATGACCAAAGTCAAGAAGTTATATCAGCAATGGACTTTTATTTATTTTGGAAGCAGAATAGCTGCAGTAAGATCAGGTAATACCTCTGCTGCTCAGTAGATGGAGCAGGCATCAGGCTTTTTCTTTTTTTCTTTAAGATGTTGAAACAGATACAGATCATCTCTTATGCCAGCATAGCTGGGTATTGTTAGTTTCTCAGCTGTCATTACTCTCCTATCTTGAGCTGCTGGTTGTAAAAACTGACTTGAGGTGAAAATATAAATAACACACACTAGATCAAACTTCAGAGAGTCATACATGTGTCTATTTATCTCTAGCAACACTGGTGTCTGATGAAAGGGAGAAGAACTTATGTAGTTTGGCAGCTGTTGTACAGAAGCATTTTTTTTTTAGCCATTTCCCTGAAATGAGTAAGAGAGAATGTCAAGGAAAGTCTGCTCGGAAAGTGTTGATGTTTCAGTGTGTGTGTGCGTGTGTGTGTGTCTGTGTGTGTGTGTGTGTGTGTGTGTGTGTGTGTGTGTGTGAGAGAGCGTACATGTGGGAGGTTGTTTTTCTTTTTGCCATTCTGTGATTTGGACACGAGTTTAATAATGATGATAGAAATAACCAGTGACTGCGAGAGAAGACTTTATATACTGAGTTTAATACTTTTAAGGGGGATTGATCATTTCGGTAACAACTGTCATACAACAGTATCATGACCATTTTCTAAAAAGTAATTTCCAACCAACCCACCCATCATGTTTTTCATGCTGCTTCCTCATACCTACTTTTGAACAGACATCTGTCAAACTTCAGTTTTTCTGACTATGGAACATGTGAATCTAATTAGAGCAATACGTGTTCTTATGCATAGGAAATACCTAAAGCAGCACTAACTTTGGACTTTAACATATGGGTGAATAGAGCAACCAGTGGTAGAAAATGATTTATGAAAAGAAAAAGTTTAAAAAAAAGGTAAGAGGAACAAGCATTTCTTTCTGAGAAAAACAGCAGGTCTGCACACAAACCTTAAGGCGAGTCATTCATTAAGGTTTCATGAAGCTTCACAAATTCCCTGTAACACATGTAAACTACTGTAAGGCAGACTGTAAGGCTGTTTCCCCTCTCCTATAAAACACTAACTATTAGTGAAAATGAATGCTTAAGGCTGAGCGATGGCTACAAGTACCATCTCCCCTACTGCTTTACACAGTCAGGATGTCAGTGGAAATGGGGACTTGCTGTGCTCCACTCACTAATGAGCACAACACTGCTGCCTATTAGAAGGTATAAGCAATGGAGCTCAGAGCCCTAACCATCATTAACAAATTAAATCTGCAAACAAAAGAATTCTTCAAGTCAAAGTCTTGTCAAACACTTTACTTTGTCCTACATTTGGCCTCAGATGGGATGCCAAAAGCATTCATTTTTAATCATACAGACTGCTCTCACATCACAAAACATTAACAAGTTCAAGCTGTATTTTTCACAAAAATAATTATGCTGCTGTTAATCATTCGAAATGTTTACTTTATGGTAATTATTGTCAGTAGATAATTGATAACTTGCTATTTTGGCTTACATCCTGCAATATATCTTGGCTTGTCAGCATTATATCCAGACAGTGACTGCTAAATTCAGTGGTGGAAAAAATTAACATGTTTTTAACAAACTGGCGTGTACAAAACAGCCACAAGCTGGTGGAAACAGTGAAGCATTAAGCAGCTGAAGTGAGACATGTACCTCGGGAGTAAGTGGACAACGGAGGGAGAGTGAATACCGGGCTTACATTTGTCAGCTGGTCCGAAACCTGAAACCAAATGAATGTCGCCGAATGTGTGAACAGGCACCGCTTTGTTAAAAGTAAAACATAACGTTATAAGCTCATGGTATGCCAGGGTTGTGTTTCTCATCTAGTCTCCAGAAACGGCTACAAAATGAGTCAGAATTAAGATTTAAAATGTAGCTGTCGGTCACTGTAATAAAAGCCAAACTAAGCCTTTTCTAAGTTGGCACAGACTTCCCCCAGACATCTTTCATTGACACTACACAAAGAGGTGTCATTGAAAACGGCAGACCCATGTGTGCTTTTTCTTTTCTTTTTAAACTGGACTCCAAACCGGTAATGGACATGAGTAATGCTCTAGCTTCAGACAGTCATAACTTGCCAGTCTGCAACAGTGAGTGGAGAGATTGAGTAATACTGTGATGTGGTGACGGAGAACTCATGGTAAATGTTCAGTGAAGAATGTTCTGCCGAATCCATGTGCAATTTCAGAGCTTTAGTTTCACATTTGTGTGAACTTGCATCATTGACTTTACATCATTACCCAATTTGTTGAATAAAGTCTGTCAAGTTCAGAAGAGATTCACTGGCCCACCATCAGATAGTGATCCATGCTGGACCCTCCTATCTGGTTTCATGCTTGTGTTGTTCTCTCAGATGTGAGTCGCTTTGGAAAAAAAGCATCTGCTAAATGACAGTAGTAGTAGTAGAAGTTGTTATAATCTCTCTAGAATGGTCTGGTCCAGTCCCTTTAGTAAACTTTTAGGTCTTCTATTTGTGTGAAATGCTGAGTTATGCGTCTTTATGTCTTTATTCAATCACAAAGTTTAAGGTCTCCAAAAAAAATGCAAATGTAAGTAGGCAGCACACCATTTTAAGTGTCTGAATATGAAGATGCTGGCAACGTGTTTGAAATCCACTAATAGATTTGGCCAGTACACCCTTTATCAGCAGAAGTGTGGAGAGAAATTTACGACAGTGAGGTATATTTTCCAGATGACATACTAAGTTTCCAGCCTCGGATGTTTCCGCTGCCAAAAAATGTGATAATCAATGTACATAGGCAGTACATTCTAACCCAGGACATTACCCTTTGCCTTTGCTGAAAATGAGTTATAAACAGATGAAAAGGATGAGATGTCAATATTTGCTCGTTGCCACGGCAACAGTGGATTATGCATACATAAAGTTTTAAAAGAAAAAAAAAAGTAGAAAGGGGAAAAAAGTGTGGAATAACACAAAAATGCTGTGCAGAGGATAATTTGCGGGTAATTTCATTGTTAAAAAAAAGAGGTTGCACACGCAGCCACTCTCTTAAAAGGTTTTCTTGTTAATAATGTGCATTTGCACACGGAGAAAAGCTGCAAAGGGCACAACATCCACAGAGATCAGTATCTGGGACAAAAGTGTCGGAGCATGCATGAGCTCATGGAGATCAGAATTACAGAGCCCGTAACAACATGAAAGACTGCTTAAATGAAGCGCTGCCCTCAAAGCCGCCCCCCCCCCAGAGGGGCAATAAAACACGAGCACGCTGTGTGGCAGATTTCCTTGACATCATTCTTTTCAGCCCGCTTGACAATATTTCCTGCACACGTAAGGGAATGGCTTGCCAAGAGCATCAGTACGTTTCGGACCAGTGTTTACCTTTTACAGGCCAGTGTTAGACTTCTTATGGCTGTCTGGAGAGTATGCCGTCAGTGATATCATCACTGGGACGACGTACTCAAAGAACCACCCACAACGCTCCCTCATTTTTAACAGTTGCCAACAGGAAATTCAGAGAAAAGACATCAGCTTGTCCATGTCAAGCTAACACCTTCATGTGTTCTAAACATGTTGGCTGGAATGTAGCTGTTGTGTGAGTGCATGTGCCTGCTTGAGCTTTAATGTGAGCCAGACACTGACTTCATCCCCACAACGCTCACCACAGTAGTTCCATCCATCCTGCTTCCCAGTCTGCCAGCCAAGTCCTGTTTCCTGCCATTACTCCCTGCGACAGCAGATGGAAAAGGGAGTGGGTTGTATCAGATTAAACATTTGGTAGCTGCGAATGGAAAGAGGTAGAACGACCACCACATGTAGCTCTTTGGTTGCATTCCACGCAAAGTCTCAAAGCTACTGTTTTGGGTTTGGTTTTACATTTCATGTCATTCACGTCACCACAGGAGTTACAGCACAAATACAGATGCTGGATTTTCTTGTTTTAAATCCTCACACTCACATTTTGTTCCAATAAAAATGACTTTTCAGGCTCAAGTGAATAAAAACTATTACAAAGGCATTTAGAGAAAGTAAAACTAAGTAACACAGCACCCTGCTGACCTCATGCTGATATTTATTGTCATAACAACTGTAGAAACTGCAAAGTATATTAAGGCATTTAGATTTTTTTAAAGCAAAATAAAACTCTAAAACGACATGATGCATAAAAACAACAGGTACTCAAATGACAAGGGTATGAGCACCCATGAGGCTTTCTTTTAAGTTGAAAAGAGCTTAACAGAAAATGAAGACATGCTTTATGCTTTGTGTGTGAGAATTTGTGAATTAATAAGCTGTTGATAGAAAAAGACTATTGTCCCAGCAACTGTGCAACATGCCCCTCCACCACCAAGCTTAGCACTTGGCAGACCATTTAAATTTGCTGCCCCCTCGGGATGTTTTGTGTCTGCTTCATTAGTGAAGCCAGAGCCTCTGTTTGCCAGATCCACAGTTGTTCACTAATCACTTTGCTGTGATTTACAGCCCAGACAGGACAGGTAGTTGTCAATCTTGCTCCAGTGATTACTCTCAGACACGGCCCATGCTGTGAAGGACTGATTCTACAAAAATTCTTTCTCACGCCAAAAGCGAGAAGCGGTAATGGAAAGATGAGCACCTCAGGCCATCTATGGAAAAAAAGAATGAGTGCATATAAAAAGGAAGCAACATGTTGCATGATAAAATGAAGCTTGCACCACAGAAAGCATGCTGCTGCCTGTATACATAAACATAAATATATCTATTCTCTCGCTATTCTCTATTTTCTATTCTTGTCACAGATCAACGGTCACTTGCTGGATATCAGACAACAGACTGTGTTTGATAGAGTCATGCAATATTTAGTATTTTTGCAAGCATGAACACACAGAAAGCGCAGGGTAAGAGATGGACTAAGCTTGAAACATCAGACCGAGCTTGTGTTCCCTGTTCTCAACCAGATGCCCTGCTAGCCCTCGTCTGTAATCACACAGTTGTAAAATGACTTTTTAGACCTCAAGTTGCTTGTTTCAAGACTTTCCACAGCTGTTCTCCAACCTCAGCCTTCAGCGAGCCCAGAGCTTCTCAGCTACAAGACAAACCCACAGTAAATGCATGAACTGCTTCAACACAATCACCACTTGCAAGTCGTATTGGTACAAAATGTGACAGTCCTTTACTTTTCAGGGGATGAGATGGAAATATTGTTATAAATAGATTTGCAACACTAAAGAAGAAAAGACAAGAACAGCCCCACACAGTGGCTGTGGATTAAAGTTTGGTCATGACTGCAAAAACATTTTTAACTCATGATTACAATATTTCAAATCATTTGTGGGAGGTAATCAGAATTTGAAAACATAATAATAAAGAGGAGCAATAAGTCTGCTAAAAAGAAAGCTCAGAGAAAGAACACATGGATTGCTCCTAAGCTCTACTTCATCAGCAACATTAGCAGCCAAAAACTTGTTGTTTCCTGTCAGACAGTCCATAGATCATCAACAAATCTGTAAAGCTAGAGTATAAAATGGGGGGTAGGGAGGGCTGATGTCACTGAATGCCCTCCCTATAGAACTGTAAACACAAAATTACCTTAGAGGAAAAGAATTGGCCTTATGTGGCTCCAATAAAGGCATGTCTAACCACTTCTAAGAAACAGTTAGTGCAGTATATTATTTTAGAAGAAGACTGAGGGAAGCAAAAGACAGCATCCCACGCTGTAAGCACTGTTTGTCTTGGCAGGATCCTCATTCAGTTATCTCCAGCCCCACTTTCAAATCTTGTGCTTTGGCTCCATTTGACAGTTTACGTCTGTCTAGGATGGACAGATCAGAGTTTTTCTGAAACTGAAAAAAGGCTGGTGACTCACTTCCAGAGTGATGCGACCTCTTACGGTGTGACCCCAGGAAATGGGGTTGTACTCGGGGTCTGACAGCCATCCATCAATGTAGTGCCCTGGGACACACTGTCAGGCACGGCCACACCGCAGTCTCTGGCTTTCCCCTCAGCACTGACCATTTCATGCTTCTTGAAATCCAATACATACTTATATTTAGCTTGTCCTCCCAGCATTTTACAACACAGACATGGCCAACAAATACCCATGACTTATGAGACATGGCAGTTAATGGCTGTTGTATGAAATATTACTGCCCATGGCAACAAACTGACTGCTTCACTGTTTCTTTGTTGTTGTAAATAACACAGCAGCGTCAAGTTATCAGAGTGATGACCACCTTAAAAAAGGATCATAAACGGATGTCAGCTGTGGATAATAAATCAGTACACTCGAGTAATGTTGTTGGAATTTTATGTTTTAAAGATCCAGTTAATATTGCTCGTATCTGAGACCATTCATCAAATTTCAGGTCAGTTCAGGAGCACAGCCCACAAAAATCTGCTGAAACAGAAGAAGCTTTTGCACAATGTGTTTACTCGTTTCTTTTCACGGCCATGCACTATGCTTTGCATCAAGCACTCAAGTGAAGTGAACTTAAATAATAATGAGGAATTTGGCAACAAAAGAGTTTTGATATGCCAAATTTCTGACAGCTATTTCAAAATAGCAATCATCTCAAATAAACTGCAGTGTAAGTTAAAGACAAGCTGTCAATCATAGAGGATTATCCAGATAAACAGTCAACCAGTATTTAAAGACTTGGATTTAGTTCAGTGACACAATAG
Source organism: Atherina boyeri (assembly GCA_029874935.1). NCBI lineage: Eukaryota > Metazoa > Chordata > Actinopteri > Atheriniformes > Atherinidae > Atherina > Atherina boyeri. The sequence goes on from JAPMNP010725062.1 coordinate 8,144, forward strand.
ACACAGGCTGTGTGAATAATGTTTATCCATGAAACTTAAATCTTTGACTCGTTCATTCATTCATGGGAATAAAAAGCATTGAACTCTTTCAGTTACAGATTATTGGTGTAAGGTGATTTTTATAGTCTTGGCCCTGCTTTATCAAATCAGTATTATGGTGGAAATTGTAGCCTGAAAAAAAAGGAAAAAAATCCTAGTTAATACTGGTAGCCGATAGCTGGGTGGTTACAGTGAGTCCTTGGAACAATTCCTGGCCAGCTGGACTTTTACTGTATGCCTCTACTGCTCCAATCTAATACAGGCACATCATCAATAAAGTGGCCAAAATCGTCAACAAAGGTTTCCAGCCCACCTACTTTGTATAAACATCTGACTCGTATCAAAACTTCTGGCTAGAATCTGTGCAACTACTGCTATATGAATGACCTTGTCCTCCCACATCCTTAAATCTGAAAACAAGCCACAGTCTGGAAGGAGCAGTAACAACTGGAGCTTAAAACACAAAAAAACAGGAATAAAATGCACCGGTGCTTCTTGTTATTTAGTTTAGTAGCAATGGATGCAGAAATGTTGTAAAATGGGACTGATATTCTCAGCCTGCTTGCGGACCTGCACTGGAATGTACACTGTCCAACTTTATGTTGATTAATAATCCCAACTTTTCCATTTGCCTCAGTATCCTCCTCAATGTTATTATATATATCTGAAGGTGAATATCTGACAAACGGCCTCAGTAAAATTCACCAAAGAACAGCCAATGATTACTGTCCAGATTGGCTGAAAACATTCAAAGTCAGATCAGAGCAAAACTACCCTTTGTGGAGATGTTTCTGCAAAGCGCTTCTTCCACTCTGTTCAGACAGAGAAAGGCTGCTCTTCATTTTATTTATTACTTAAAAGGAAACTAAACTGTAAACTGACAGGGATTACAGCCAGGTACAATATCACAAGTTTAAGCTGTTATATTTCTTAGACCATCATGAAAGTTGGCAGATTCATAAAGGTCTGTAAAATCTGATACAGAAGTCTTTTAGCCAAACCTCACAATACCATCCCCTGCAAGTCAATGACTCAGTTTTACTACCCTAATTGGTTTTCACTTTTGCAAAGAAGGCATCCCCGAAGCTAGGTCTTCTACAATCATTTGATACACACCACATGTGCTGACACAAGCCCTGTTCTTTTTACAAGCTCCGTGCTGGTTAGAGCTCCAGTATGATCCAGTAAGGCGGTGAGTCAAGAAACTCAAGCTGCTTTTCTTTGTGTTTTAAGAAATGGAAAGTTTTAGGTGTTAGATTCTAAATAAACAGGTCAAGTACTCTGACCTGACTTTTACTTTTCTCTTTGGGACATTCCTCCAAAATTACCTCATTGGGGACAGCAGGCCTGGAAAGCAATAAAATCTGTCTCAGCAGAGATGGCTTTTCCATCAGCTCTCCAGCTTCATTGTTCAGGGTCGGGGTTCAAACCTGCGGCGTGGGACCCCCTGTGGCAGCTTCACAGGGGAAATGCGTTGTAACAACTTCTACAGCTCAAGGATAAACTTTCACATCTTGCACCGTTAAAACTTAATAGTGACTATGGGCTAACTTTATGCACCTGGGTGGCTACAGGGTTAATCATTTTGGTGCACAGCAAATCAGAAAAAAGTAACTCTCTGATACATAAAATTAATGGTGAACATGGGAGTGCTAGGAGCAGTCTGAGGAACGGTAGCCCTGGTCATACTGCATGCTAGGTTTCTTTATTCCTCATCACTCTGTTTGTTAGGTTCAGAGGGAGAATGGGGGGTAAAGTTAATGTGCCTCTCAGCCGGTTTATGATGGTAGACACAAAGCCAAACGGCTGTGTGTAAGGGCAGACAGGCACGCCTGAGCACGCCGCTCTAGGCAGTGACGCTGCTCTGATCCTGCCATGCCAGCACAAAAAAGCACTTTTGTTTGGTATGAATGTAAGAATGTCTAATGGTGTCTTCTTTGTGGCAATATGAACCTATCCTTGTAGGAAAAGAGCTTTCTGTGTTCACATGGGAGAGGGGGAAAGTCCTTTGAAATCAACAGCACATATGTTCAGCATTTAATAACTGTACAACCCAGAGATGGGGAGTCGACTCTGGGACTTGGACTCCAGAGTCCAAGTCACTTAAGTTGCACTTAAGTCGCATTTTCAGTGACTTCAACTTGCACACTCAAAAGACTAGGGACTCGCAATCTGAAACTGATAACAATCTTTTATTTTAGATATTTTTCCACGTGATCTTCTCTCAGAACCAAGGCAGCCCCAGTGATCACACCTGGTGCTGCTGTGTTGAATCTTTTGGGTATTAAAAACTTTGTACAAGGGACAAATAAAAGAGATCAAACTGCAACGTCTGTGTGTAAACGTACGGGATGCTGGACTCACAAAATCCAACTTCAACCACCTTAAAACACACCTGGAGAGGTTAGTTGCTGTCGCTAAAAACTTAATGTTAGCATCAATGTTAGCAACGAGCTAAGTGTTCCAACAGTGAACTTTAACATCATTTAAGTAAAAAGTAGTAACAAGCTAACTCAGTTAGATTTGAACACATTCAGTAAATGCCAAAGAAGAATGAGACATTCACTAAACATAGTTGTTTACAAAAAGGGCTGCCCTACTCCAGATAATATTAAACTTACACAGATAAACCATCAGATCCATTGCAAAGAAAAACTATTAAAGGCTGAATGTGGTAGGCTATATGAACATGATAGCGACATCTACTGTGTTTAGGTTGTAGTTACAAAAATACAAAGATATCTCCAGCCGCTGGGTTGCCAGGTTCGCTGCCGATACATGACGTGACCAGCCGGCACCGTGTCCAGTGATGAATGTGTTGTAGAGCAGTTTAACTGACAGCTAACGTTAGCCAAGTTAGCAAGTGAGCTAGCTTACCGATCCAGGAGGAAAGTTGCCGTTTCCGCGTGTGTTTTGATGCCGTGGAAGTTTTCTATGTGGGTCCATCTAGTGTAGCTTCTCCTGTAGTTTCTGCTTGTCTCCAGTCTCTCCTCCTCTGAGACGGATGATAATATCTCCGGGGCTCTGAAGCAGCTGCTTGACTTGCAGACCTGCACCATTTTTCCCAGTGCCAGTCAAGCTGTGCCAATTAAACAAATTGTTGGAACATGTTCGGCAACCTGAAATGGCTGCCGTTATTGGCTGGTAGATGTAAACATAGGCTAACTGCATTATCGTGCACGTTAAAATTTTTATTTTATTCTATTTGAATTCAAATATAATTTTTCAAAGGCATGCTGTACTTTCACTCTGCACCCCTCTAAACGCACCGTGGAGGTATTATTTTCTAAAAAATATAGCTTTTTATTGAATTGCTCTATATTCAACCTTTAACTAATTAACTGTTCCATACTGTGTCCAGATTGATTTTTGCACATATTAAAAACTCTTGGTAAAGTTGTATGTTAAAGGCACATTTACTAACTTGAATACATTTCCATGTTCACCTACAGGTTTTTCTGAATCATGTAAAGCAAAGTATTTGGCCAGATTAGAGGGACATGCTCGATGATAACAGCTAATGATGAGTGCTGTTACAGAATGCTGTTACGTAAATTCATGGATATTACTAGTGTTCTAATCAGACCAGACGGCAGGGGTTGCATGATAGATTATTCATTAAAAAAACAAAAGTGACGTCAGGGCCGACTCCACGGGTGGACAAGGGTGGGCAGTGCCCACCCAAACATAGTCCCTGCCCACCCAATGAAAATACAAGGAAACAAATGTGACGTAGCTTAGTCGTCCAATTAAATGGTATAAAACTAGTGTGACATATCTATCTTCTGATTGGGCGTGCTGTAGATAGCCCGCCTCTGAATTGTTCATCCACTTGCGGCCATGCTTGTTGCGTCAGTCTCTATAGCAGACCTCACTCCAAATGAGTTGCACCTGACTATTCTACGTCTTTAACTAAATACTCTTTTAACCTCTGTAAGCTATTTGTCCATTTTTTTTTGTTTTGCTGAGAAGGGGTGTAAACAGTAAATTGAAACTGAAAATGTATCCCTTTTTAAAGCCAATTGCAAACCCAAGGCTCATCCCTCTGCCAACGAGGCCGATGCTAGCCAGTCCGGGGGTACTCAGACGAGGGCTACGGCTGTTGTGATACAACAATAGTATAATATATTATATAGCTTAAGCCTAATACTGAACATAATACAACTATAATATGACTTACATAGAATACCATATAGCCTAAGCCTAATATAGAATAGACTGTAACTATAATATACAGCCCAATGTTATTAACAATATATTATATAGATAAAGTCTAATATTGAATATAATAGAACTAATATGTAACATGATATAACAATAGTATAATTCTATTATACTATATAGTTAATATATACACATAGATGAATAGATAGATACCAGTAGATAGAAGCAATATGTGATGTATAGAATATAATATACTTAGTATATAACATCATTAAACTGTACATATGTCCATCCATCATTTCTACTTGCCCACCCAAACTTAGTCGGCTAGAACCGGCCCTGAGTGACGTGGTACTTGACTTGGGCTTGAGCCAAAAGACTTGAATTGGGCTTGCTAAAACTTGTTAACATCTCTGGTACAGTCCACCAATAACATTCTTATATAAATCTTTTAGATATCTATTTGAAATAAAAATACACATCTTTTGAACATCCTGCATAAACAGCATGAGTCACTGCCAGACCTAACATCTTTAAAGCGAGTTTTGCACGAGGTGAAACCGTCTATACAAGCATATAAGCACCATATAGGAAGTAAGTTTGTTCAACGGTGCATTTTATTCCCAAAGGACAAAGTAAATAACACAGCTGTTTAAAAGTTTCAGAAAATGATGTTTACATTTTTATCCATCAAGCAATACTGTCAATGAGGCATGCGATTGGTCCCAAAGTCGTTCTGCAGCATGATCGTGACCCCAAACACATAGGCAGACTCAAAGAGAACTCTTCTTAGCTACAAGATAAACAAGGATTCCAAGTTTTTGCTTTAACTGAATACCTGCTGTGGTGGGGGAAATGGTGCCTACAAGCTTCAACTAAAAAGGGTTGTCTAGTCTTACACTGGTCTATAGCTTGTAGAAGGAACTTGAAAAATTTCAGAAAAACTGAGATAAAGGTTATATAACAGAATAACTTGGCAAGACAGTGCTCTATTACTGACAGTTTCTTGTGTTGAAGTTATAATGGTCACTAATAGCAGCCGTCTTGAGCGCCTACAAGTGATGGCATAACGGGCCCAGCTGTCAGCTAAGTGAGCCTGTGTAGTTACAAACAGAAGAAAAAGACAGAGCCTCAGCTTAAAAAGATTTAATAAGCCAGACAGCTGCAGAAAGCTGATAGCAGAAAAAAAGAAAAATACAGTAAGTGAATGCACAGACCACTGACAGAAACTTGTGAGACAGTTAGAACACATACAAGGAAAATATGACACAGGTGGGATATTTGCGTTTGAGTTTACAGGCTTTGAATCTTTTATCAGTCAGTATATTTGCAAAAACTAGACTTACCCATAAGTATACTGATTATAAAACTTATGTAAGCATTTAAAAGTTTAAATGGCAGTAGAAGATTTAACAAAGCAACACACAGAGCTTTCATCATCCTGGTATGCTGATGGGACAGACCATCAGACAGACCAGTGTAATAATGTCTGACCAGGGTTCTGACCTTTTTATGGCTATGTTTTGCCCGGCCAGCAGAAACAGCTGACCAAATATTGGTGGACTCAAGACAAACTTTTTCCACCAAATACATCAAGGTTATATCTAAAAAACATTCGGTAACCCTTCAACTATTTTTCCACGGGTCAATTTTTAATAAAGTAATAGTAAAACAACCTGTTTATCTCGAACTAAATATCCTAGTAATTGATGGCCTTGATTCCTCTCCTCTATAATCAGCTATGGCGTCTGCTATAAACAGTTGTGTAAATGAGAGATTAAGTTTGATCAAATGTCCCGAGCAATGCTCTAAACATAAAACAGATTTTGAGTCAATACATGGCAAATGCAGAGCAAAGAGATCCCTCAACATCACACAGGCATCCATGGAGAATTGCTCTGGAGAAATGGCTAATGTTATAAAGTTTTACTCATGAGACAATTCATCTGGAAGGCATCCTATTGTTCCAAGTGAGACTGACTGCCAGCTTTGTGGAAGGAAAGCAATGAAATTTTTCATTTGATTGCCGTTGCTGGAAGAATGTAACTATGAGCACTTTCAGCATGGATACGATGTCGCACCGTCAGGTCATGTGCAATAAGATGTGACATGTACAATTATCTGTCAAATAGCCAATTATTATCACTGAGTTCTGTTGCCGGGAGGAAATTAAACACTTGACACTTGAAAGTGTGCTCTGTACTCAATAATCTGCAGGAAGGAAGTGAATGAATCAAGCATTTTCAACAGTGAACAGAATTGACCCCGGCTTCACATGGCGTCACACTCTGATGAATGTCCGTTTGGATGTGCTGCCACAGTAAAGGGTGGAGGGGAAATCAGGATATTTTTTTCCATAGCCTTGATTCAAAGTGGTAACTGGAGTTAGTTTAGGGACTATTCAGTTAAAGTGCTGCAAAATAAAGAAAAAATATATAAAAAACAGGGTCATCTTGTTCATAATCATAGCTTCGACAAAGAAGTGGAAGAACTAAAAGACTTGAAGGTTCGTGCTGATGTTTCCAAGATAAGGTCCAAACTAAACATGCCGTTGCTGATGTCCAAAATCAGAGTGCAGACCTAGTCCTATGTGGTAGTCTGAACGCACATTACAAAGAGCCTGCAGACAGTCAGCCAAATTATGATCTCAACACTGGCCTCTGAAAGCAGTCTGTGAGGGGATACTAACTGCATACATGTGTTTGTTCAGAAGGGTCGGCTTATTAAACTTGTCTCGTTTTCAGATGTGGTCCAAAAAAAAAAAAGAGCCTCTCTGCTGTACTAAAGCCATGTTTAGGTTAGAGCTGTAAACATTTTGTAGACAGATTTCTGCGCTCCATACGCATATATAAAATATATATATATAAAATCTTCCTCAAGGCATCTACTCATTAACTGTAAAGCTTAACATCACATTTTTATCACTAAAAGATGTTGAATACAATAATCTAAAGGTCGATATGAGAATTTCTGTAACAATGACTAATTTCTAAGAACTTGATAATGTGTTACTGATATATAAGTCTTATGCAGACCTGTGAAAAAACTAAAGTAACGTTTCACCTTGGCAGCTAAACCACGGCACTAACAATTTGCAGCGCATTATCTCATGCAGTGGAAAAGCAATTCCCGTTTTTGCGGTCTGTTTGGTTTTCTTCTGTGAAACTGGGGTCTGTCATTGGAGTAAGGGCAAGGAGCGTGCTTTAATCTGGAAAATATTATTGGGGGTGGAAGAACATGGGAAACAATAACAGTAGGAGGATTCCTCTTCCATCCTCTGGGTTCTGTGATTTGAAGATATGCTTTAGTCGGCAATTTCAGCTCACCGCAGCTACCCTCTTGGCCCCCATCCTTTCCTACTCCTTTTCCATCTCCCTCTAAAGTAGACATTTGTCCTGGCAAGCACACAAGGTGGAATAGCTGCAGGGGCAGAAGTCCCACAGGTAACACTTTTAGTGGAGTTAGTATCCACTTTAATAAGTTGTGCTTTCCCCAGATCATTTGAAAGATTAACGCTCATCCAGCTATGAGCCATTGGGTGACTATACAATCCTCCCGTCAGTGCAATTGCAATAGATGACACTGGTGTGTCATGGGGTCTTGCAGATCTGCATGGAAAGCTTCCCGTGTTCAGTCAAAAACTTGCTCTTCACACATGGAGAAGCAATCACTCCAAATGGAGCAAATAGGTCTTCCTTCAAAGCAGGATGACTCCCTTCTGTTTTTAACATTGAGACAGCCAAAGCTTTCCGGCTGCTGATTAACTACTGTTTTCACAGAGGAAACCATAACAAATGATTTGTAAGCTGTTGTCTCACAAAAATCACCACAGGGACAATAACTCGAAAATCTAATCCACATTTGCTTCCTGCTGGGTTGTATTGTGGAAAATTTCTTATGAAAAGGTAAACTACTGAAAGGAGGAAAGATGTAGAAAAACACTCCTACGCTTTATGTGTCTTTACTCTATACAACTAAATAATTTGGAAATATGAGGATACAAATATCAAAGTTTATACATAACTGAATAGTGTTATTTTTATATGCAAATATGTGTGTGAGTCAATGATCGTTTGGGAGGCTACTGAAGATAGAAAGGTGGGTGAAACTTTCTTTGTCCGGATTTAATTGCCGGATTATATGAAATATAATGACTAAAGCTGAACAACATGAATCCAAAGTCAGCACATTTCTCCACATCTGGTACAACTACCTAAAAGTCTTAACTTTCTCCAGCCTTAATAACCATAGTAACAGTGAGAGGCAGAAATCAAACCTCTCCTCACATGAATAGCTGTGCGTGAGCAGGGTACACTGACATTATAGTGATTACTTGAGGCATAGAAGCAGAGTTCCTCTGACAGGGCTTCACAATAAGCACTTAACCCATACAAGATCTAACCTGGAGTGTGGCTGAGACTCATATTACACAGACTGAATTTGTACAAGAAATTTGAGTAAAACCTTCCTTTGCAGTAAATTTCACCAGGAGCAGTATTCAGTTATTGTGTTTTCTTACAGCATACAAAACATTCAATATTCTAAGAAATAAGCTTATTTACTTTGTGGCAGAAAAATGGAAGACTCTCTCTCCAAACGGTTGGAGCAGATGGCCGCCCACCCTGAGTCTGATCCTGTCTGAGGTTTCTCCCCCTTACTAACAGCTTCCCGCTCTTTCGTGGGGGATTGTTGGGTTTCTCTGGATAACTCTGGATGTACTTGACCTTGTATATTCTATATCTGGTTTCCCTATGAAGCAGTCAATAAATTCTCATTATTATTATTATTCATTTATTTCATGGTAAAGCGTTTTGAGCACTTGAGCGCAGCCTTTTCTCCATGCAGACACGCTCAGTGGATTCTTTGCAGCAGTAACTGATGCAAAATCCACAGCATTTCCAGTCACTGTTAATGGTGTGTTTATGTGATCTACATCAACCTGTGAAATCTGGAAATATTATGAAACCACGTTATACTTGCCCGGTGATTACATACAGGTGTTCATCAATCACTGGCAAGTAAATGAGATGAAACGGATGACTATGAAGGCCACATTAATGTGTCAGCGAAGGAAGCCAGGCATAAAAAACACTATCATTGTTAGCAGCCTATAAATTTTATGCTTTTGCTTCTGGAACATTGACTTGCCATATTTATTTTTATTTCTTGTCTATAATTTAACACCTTATTGTTGTAACATGTTTAAGGGTCAAAACTTGCCAACATTTAGCGCTGACTTTGTCAGTTGTTTGAGACTTAGAAGAGGCTGATTTCGAATGCTGTCAAGGCCACCCAATGGCATCGTTATTCATGGTCGCTAAGAACTCACAATGATGGTGAATTATTAAGATAACAGGGACAGATCTGAGACATTAGCCTCCACCGAACCCAAAGCTGTACCAATTTTTTTTTGTAGAATGCAACCGCTCCTGTCGAGGCTTGTGGTGCCTGAACATCTCCTTGAAACTCCATATGTAAGATTTTCCTTTAATTTGCCACCTTATGTCAACACACCAAAGCACGGAGGGGAATAAAAAGAATATATAAAAAGCATGCTGTAACTTTTTAATTCAAAAATGCCTCAGAGAATATTGGCGGAGTTAGTGATTACTCTAACACATTTAAATCCTTGACAGAATTGCCAAGAATTTAATATTTACAGCAGGGTCAATATTTATGGTAGGGTCATGCAAACACACATGCTTTGTTGAAACACAGGGATGGAAAAGGCCACACTTGACTGAATTTAGTCACATAAACTGGAGCGTGTATTCCCCGGGAGTTTCAGGTCAGTGGCTCTGTCTTGGAAACCTGCTCATTAAGTGGGATTTTTTTTAATAAAAGGCAAAGATGGATAAAACTCAGGACAAAAGACACAATTCATGAATCAGTTTTGATTTGTGGGTTTTGTTTATTCATTACATTAACTATCTAAAGATGTCAGTAATCAGATTTTTGTGAAAGCAAGAAAAGAAATCCCACCGTGCTGTTCATTATTAAACAGTAAATTCGGTGTTAAAATTTAAAGTGACCTAGAATTCATGTTACTACTTCAAATGTCACACAAAGCAGTTCAATTACAGGGAATTGTTACTCACTGTACTGTTACTAAGGTAGCAGAGAAGAAATTGATCTAAAGGCATTATTTAAAAAAGAGGTTAGTATATTATTGTTGTTTGTGTACTGTCTCATAGAGAAAACAATTGCAGTGCAAGTGAGGGCATCTCAAATTATTTTAGCTCATATAAAATTTGCAAAGGTCTTAAACCTTATGGTGCTTTTTGGAGCTATGTGCTGTTCAGTTATTGTTAGAGCAAATAAGATGTACAGTAATCACCTTTTTTAACTGGCCCCCACCAAATAGCATCAATGCTTCACTAACCAGATGCTTGGGTAATTATAGCCTGTTCTAATAATTGATGCGACAATATAGGAAGAAATAGGATTTACATGCCTTGCTTGTGATGCGTCTCCATGGAAACAAGTCTCATACAAGTTGAAATTAAAATCAGTTTGTATAGAAAGTCATTATATGTGTTGGAGAGCAGTTTCTTAAAACCTGTTTAAAGACTTAAAGAGGCTACATGCAAGCTTTTGTCCAAAATAAACGTAACAATAGCCTTTTTATTCAACCATTTATGACTCAAACATCTTTTGATGAGCATGCTGACACCTTGTCAGCTCACCGCGGGTTCAACTATAAGCCTGGAGTCAATTTTTCCTTGTTTCTTTCGGGTACGATTTTTTGCACGCTATCTGCGGATGTGACGACAAGTGCGTTCATGTTAAACATTTCAGATCATGCTGCCTCCACCGGTAGAAAACAATAACCCTAAACTCGCAAGCTGAGTGTATATTTCATCTCAATGGATTGTGAGAATACACAGAGTGACCCAGCACAACTTAAACACCAACAGAAACTACACGTCAGACTACAAGCGCGTGCTGCGTGAACGAGCAGAGAGGAGATGCAGTTCTGCTTTTCAGCCAAAGGTGTCAGACGAGAGTTGACATTTCAGAAAACTGCATCCCATTTAAAAGGTACCATATGTAAGATTCTGGCCGAAACTGGTACTGCAATCATGTGAAGCTGTAGCCTATGTAAGAAA
>JAPMNP010725069.1:0-11257 GCA_029874935.1 Atherina boyeri
TTGACGTGTAAGAACGAGATTAATGATGTTGCTGAGGTCAGAGTGACATTTCTTAAATAACAAAGTAAGAACAACTTATCAGAGATAATAGAATAGTTAAATTTCCCACAACAGGTGTTTCTCAGAATTCTTCTTTGTGCTCTTAGTGCTGCTCTAAAGAAGACCTGAAAGAAGTTCTTTGCGGGAGCTGTCCAATGAAATGTGCCCGGAGGAACGAGTTGGCATAGTACGTTTAGGAGCGCAAACGTTGACGCCGTTGGTTCCCGGCGAGAATATGCTGTAATGCAGGCAGCCATGGTGTCTGACATATGATTGCTATGCTCGTCTTTAAATAGACTCCCTTCCCTCCCTTTTTTTTTTACTTATTTTTTTATTAAAATTTTCTTTTTAACAGTTACAGTGTCAGGGCACATCATACACACATACATAGTTGGGCACTTGTCCATCAATGTCCTTATTGTTCAGTGGTAATGGTGGTGTCCTCTTCTCGTCCTCTGTAGTCAGTGCGGGTCTATTCTTTTTTTCTTGCAATGCCTATGTGACGTGATAGCCAATGAATGACCACGGCCCAGCGGCCAATAGAATGTGTTCGATGACTAAAAAAGGCTCCAACAAGCGGGTCCGACCCTTCTTACAAATCCTTCTTTCAAGAGAACTACTTTCACTCGGAACCATTTTTGAGAAACCTGTTTCTTCTCCACGGGGGGCGTAAGAAGGTCCAAAAGAAGTTCTTGGCGCTAAGCACTGCTTAAATCAATCTGAGAAACCCGGCCAATGGTGTTATGTTTATATCTACCAGCCAATAGCGGGCGCCATTGCGGGTTATCAAATGTGGATTCTATGTTCCAATAGTATGTTCGGCACAGATAGGCTGGCACTGGGAAAAATATCGGCAAGTCAAGCAGCTGCTTCTGAGCCCCGGAGATATCATTATCCGTCTCGGAAGAGGACATACCGATGAAGGGCAAAAACTAGAGTAAATTTAGGTGAAGCCTACACTAGATGGAGCCACATTAAACATTTCCACGGCATCAAAACACACATGGAAATTACAGCTTTTCTCCTGGAAGCTAACTTGCTTGCTAACTTGACGAATGTTAGCTGTCAGTTAAACTCCTCTATGATACTGTCCCATGCCTGGAGCCAGAGCCAAAATGGCTTTTTTTTATCTCCTCTTTCCCACCCTGTCCTGTGTCACCCCTATCTGCATTCTTATCTTCATAGTGCGCTTGCGTGAACTCGTGTGCTGCCTGCTACAGATGCTCTGTACTGTAACAAAAATAATTTCCCCTCGGGGATCAATAAAGTCATTCTGATTATGTCACTGGACATGGTGCAATCTAGTCACTTGACATATCCGCAGCGAATCTGGCAATGCTACAGCTCCAAATATCTCATTCAAAGAACATTTAAAGCCCTCTCCTGTAAGTGTAGAACATTTGTGTATTGTCAGACTTAACTATTACTTATGTATTGCTTTGTTGGTGTATGTTTCTTTTTTGATCGTTTCTTTTACAACAGACTGACTGTTCAAATTTAAGTAAACCAGCATTGGAGAGGTAGTGACGTTTGTTCTTATGTGACAGATCAGGTTTCTTTGGGACTGTGGTAGAGTATGGTGCTGAGAGGAAGATCAGTCGACACAGTGTGCTGGGGGCTACTGTCAGTGTGGGAGTACCCCAAGGTGTCTCCTTAAAGATCAAGTAAGTGCAACTTCATGCTCTAGTTTCGTGGGTTTTTTTTTTATAGTCTGTCTGTATCAGGACATCACACACAGAGGACTGGGCACATGGAGATACCAAGTGGTTCTGACCTTCAATTTAAAAAAGTGCAATTGCATTTTACAGTTCAGAAATGCAGAACACCTTGCTGTCCTTTATAGTTAAGAGAGTAGCAGATGATTTCACTTTTCTGCATTTTCAACTTGAAATAGTAGCTGAAATGATGTTTACTCTCTGTCTGCAGACTAAACAGAGCCAGTCAGACGTATTTCTTTCCTATTCACCTAACTGACCAACTCCTGCCTAGTGCCGTATTTTACGCCACAGTTGGACCACTGGTTTTCTACCTCGCCATCCAGCGGCTTATCATTCGGCCCTACGTGCGGGCCCAGAAGGAACAGTAAGACTAACATAAGCATTGTTATTAGAAGTAGCATCACATCCATCATCATGGCCAAATTTGATAAGTTGATTTTATTTCCCCATTTGTCTTTTAATTCAACAGAGACTTGGAGAAGCAGAGGGAGAGCTCCGCTTCTAACATAGCCAAGAAGAAACAGGAGGCGGAGGCTGCTGTGAGTGTTTGACAGACTGACTTGCAACTGTGGCAATGCAGATGTTTGTGTCTGACTCAAAAAATCCCACCATCGTGAAGGGCTGAGATGAGATGCAAAGTATTACTGATATTCAAAAGCAACCCATATGATGTGAAATCTTATTATCTGTGTCTGTCTCTTCCTCTTTGTGCCTTTTCCATCTCTAAAGGTTTTGCTCATGCAGGAGTCTGTGCGCAGGATTATTGAAGCTGAGGAGTCTAGAATGGGTAAGATCAGTTATATAATTAAGGGATGAGCTTATCCTTGGAAGATTAAAATGGTTTTAAAACCACTGTTTAATTCTTTTAGAACTGTTTTCCCATTTGTTTGGCAGGGAGATTTGCATGGTTGTAAGTTTGTAATCTTAAAGTCTTTTTCTTTAGACGGATGATGCATACAATTATTGACCTTAATGATCTGTCAAGGTGGTGCTCTTATTCAGACATGCCTGCATCAATGACAGGGATCAGTATTATATTTGGACTCTTGTGAGATTAAAGCTTCCTCTTATCTTGCCTCACTGACATGCAGTAAATTAATACAAGTGTTGAAGAAACAGCATTGAACTTCGATAGATTTTCTCTCTGTCAGGAGCCCCCTTATCACAGCTCATATGGCACCCATCTTGGATCCTAGTTCTTCTCTGAGCTCTCTCCAGTCAGTAAAAGTCAAACTGATGTTGACTCTTGTCTTATCTATTGCTTCTTCAAAATGGCCAGTGTCTTGATATCTAGGTGCTAGCATGTGACGTGGTGCATAAAGCGAAACTCTGCTGATGATCATCACTCAAGTGACGAGGCGTCCTAGAAGAAAAAGTTGTATAATCCAGTTTCTCAGTCTTGGGATGCTCCTGGGCGATGACACCAGGAATGTACATCATACATGTCATACACTGTCCCATCAAAACAAGTTAGAAACATTTTTAAGGTCAGAAAGTTACATAGTGGTACTGTAAGGCTTATTTAAAGCCCCTTATACACAGAACCAAGAGCCAGCAACAATAAAATAACCTTCCATTAGGTCTTTTCACATCACCAGCATTAGGAGAAAAAAAAAAAGCCCTCGCAAACACTGCTAAAACCACTTGCAATGGCCCCCTATCATGTATGAACAAGTGCAAAAGGGGGAATTATTTTGTTATTTTCAAAGGGAAACCTGGAGGCCACATTGGCTATAAATAGACAAAACAAAGTAATGTTTTCTTTGTGCGTCTAAATAATTCAGGGAGACAGAGATGGTGTCTCCTGAATTAGGGTAATTAATTATCAGTTAGAAAATATATCATAACTGATGAAAATACTGCTTTCCTTGGGATCAATGAAGTGTTCATTTTATTTTCTTCACTGTGCATTACTATGTTCTTGTGAAAACTGTTGCTTGTTTTGGGGAGATGAAAGATAAGATTGGAGCTTGTTAATTCATTTGTTGGCTTCCTCTTGTTACTGCCTCCTCCCTTATTGCTCTTACATTCACTATGATAACAGCCAATCATGGTTTTATGTTTGACTCGATGCCAATTCAACGTGTTAATTCTGCGGACAAAAAGGAACAGAGAAAAACATCAACCAGTCAATGGGGGACCAGTAGATGTTAGACCAATGTGCCTGACAGTTCTGAGAGTTGGTTGTCGGCATGGTGCATGTGGGCCTTAAGGGTTCTCACTTTTGAGAGTTTTGTTGAATGTGCAATAATGGGGGGGTTGGGGGTCAACTCTACCTCCACCCCTGTTTTTCAGCCTTATCTGTCTTACAGTGTAGAAGCTGCAGCTTGACCCCAAACACCAGTCACTGAAGTTTTTCCTCATTCACTTGCTTCAGACAATTCAAAATAAGCTTTGCTGTAGGTGCTGCATGTTATAGTAGTCAACACTATGTAGTGTAAATGTTTGGAAAGTGCTGATATTTATTAACTTCACTAGGACATCCGTGATTCCTAAGTGCCTATTTTTTTCACGACATTAAACGAGAATATTCGTACTCTTTGTGCTAAAATATCTTTGCAGTTCTCTGCCTTTTTTCAAGCTCAGGTGGCTCTTGTTTAAATGTTCTTGAGAAGTTCAGCAAAGTTTAAGGGGAATCATTCACCAGGCAGAGGTGAGAAGAATAGTGCCTCCATTGTTATATTAGACAAATCATTTTGTGGACATCAGTCGAGTGATTTTGTCGAGAAATATAACTTTTTTTTCAAAGGGGTTGAAATAGATAATAGAAAAATACTGACCCTCCTGCAATCTTTCAGCTGTTGAGAATGAGTCATTTTAGTTTGCCTTTCATAGGCAAGCGAACAAAAATCTCTAAGGAGGTGGTGTCATTTTGGACAGGAAGATTAAGCAAGAACTAATTGGCTTCTGACACCTGTCAGTGCAGACCTTGCTATCATTTCAGTATCATCAGAACTCCTTAAGATTTGAGTTAATAACTGCATTTGTAATGACTGACACAGAGATTTTCACTGAGCAAGCAGCACATGTATATTAATGGCAACCATTAATATACCAACCAGCAAGGGTCTTTTTTTTTATTCAACACACCTTGTTCTATCCTTGCAAAGTCGTTGTGATGGCAGCAATGATTATAGTATAATGCCATTTGTTGCATATTTGCAAAATTAATTTTCTAGACAATTCTTTTTTTTTCAAATTGGTGTTACAGATTGAGTGGTTTCTGTGAGTGCTGTAGAGGGCTGAAATGATGAAAAAATTATATTTGTATTTGTATAATATAAATAATATTTATATTAAAAGAAACTGGCCTTGTAATATCCGTCTTCTTAGAATATCTCAACACTCAAAAATTTCATTTCAGTGTCTTATGTTGATGCTATTTCCTTTTTCAGGGCTCATCATCCTCAACGCCTGGTATGGCAAGTTTGTCACAGACAACAGCAAAAAACACGAAAGGGCAAAGGTCATTGATGTGACTGTGCCACTGCAGTGTCTGGTGAAAGACTCAAAACTCATCCTCACTGAGGCCTCAAAGGTAAGAACTCTCGCTAGTGCAAGAGTGCCAAAACCACACAATTTATCAAAAACCCTCTGCTGTAAAGTATTTTTTTACAACAATATTGTTATTGTATCCATAGATGTCCTCAGCTCACTGTGTGAAGTTTCTCTTTACTGCTGCTGGTGCACTACTTTAATTTGCTTTTCTAGTCAGGACTCCCTGGCTTCTACGACCCCTGCGTGGGGGAGGAGAAGAGCCTGAAGGTGCTGTATCAGTTCCGTGGAGTCATGCATCAAGTCCTGTCAGGAGACACGGAACCACTCAGGATACCAAAGCAATGTAAGTGGCCTGGACAGCACAACAGCACATGGAAACTGAGTCACAGCATTACTCCAAATAGACTTAGCACACGTTCAGTGTAGCATGTCATCAGATATTTTATCTCCACTTTGAAACTGTCTTCTCAGATAATCTGATCTAGTTTACCTGCCATCTGCTACGACTTCTTTGTTCTTGTTTTTTTCGTACAGCTCACAGGATTGACACAGACACATAGGGGTTCCTCTGCTGACCAAGAAGACTCATCTTTCAACTGTTGGACAGGAGATGGAGAAACGTCTCTTTTAGATACGACATGGATTTATGTCTTTGTAACTCAGAAATCAGACATTTATCTGTTTGTCTTTATTTTCATTTAAATATGCAGATTGGAGTACAACCATCAGAGACTGGATTTAATAAAACCGGTGTCCACGGACAGGGTTGTGGCCTGCTAATGTGACACCAAAATCAATGGTTACCATTTTAAATCAGGTCCTTAACCTCCCTTGGTATCCATTTATTTTTGGTAATGGGATTTATACACCGAGGTCTATGTACTGTATTGTACAGAAACTGCAGTGCCTATTTGGTCGAAGACATGAAAGCATCTGTGTTTATTTGCCATATTAAAATCTTTCTCTCATGTTGCCTAAACTCATGTCTTTTATAGTGTTTTTCATATTGAATATTTTGGATTGTCACAGTTGAACAAAAGTGGTTGTGTTATTGTCAGTGGTTTTAGATAAACAGTACCAGAGGTTTGGAGACATCTCCAAATTCATTTGTAATAGTAATTTTACTGGTATTGTAAATACATGTATCCAGAAGCTTGATTAGACAATGTAACTCCTTTCTTTGATCATTAGTCAAGTGCATCTAAAACAAGGGATTTATTTAAAAGCACTGTAAGACCACTATAGAGTTGTTTGTTTCTTTAAACTGTGTAAGAAAATATAGTGGAACCTATACGAGGGTTAATAATTACAACTTACTGAGATAATGCTATAAATACACATGATTATTATAATACGCAGTGAGAATACAGTACTTTTTTTTTTTACTATATATATATTTCATTACGTTTAGATTGTTAATTTAACTGATTAGTCCCATCTCTGAACCAACTCATGACTATTACAAATGTGCTAGCCATAAACATGTGGGATGTGGTACAGACGGGTAGTGACGTTAAGATAAATGGGTCATATTTGGAGGGTTTTTTCTACCCTTGCTCTGTTTTGCTTCCAACTCGTATAGCCAAAGGTTTAAGAAGATTTCATAGCAACGGAGCCCTTTTTCACTTTTATTTGGGGAAAAAGGGATCTGAGTCTCAGCTCTGACTGGCAGAGTCAGCCCTCCAGCAACAACTGCAGCCATGCTTTGCAGTGTGGATCTGAGTGACTTGGAAAAACGTTGTCCCTGATGTTTATACAAAAATACCACTTCAGCCTTTAGCGTCGCAAGGCAATAAAGCTCCATATCTTGAGAGACGCCATCATAAGATTTCGCGAACGCATGTGGGCTAATAGCATTTTCATTTTTACCCATGAACAGCCATGATGTAGGCAATGAAGTTCAAGAAAACCCTTTAAAGCCATAAAGATAGCAAAAAGGTTTATCACCAAATAGCTTGTCAAATGGGGAAAAAATTAAGTTGAATTGAAGAAAAGTTATTCTGACCATTCTTATGTTCTTGCATCTGCATTTATTTACATTTGGGTTGCATAGGCTGGGGTTACAAATACTTCCTCTGTCTGCATTTTCCCCCTTATTTTATCTTATGCTTCTTTCTTTAGTTCAAAATCAGCACCTGACGTTCCCTTCTTTTTTTTCCAAACGCCAGGTTTTTGGGCATCAAAAAAGAAGAAAGAAAAAGGTGTCCTCATTGGTCTGTTTTGTTTTCGTCCTCATCTTATCTCATCTACATCTGACTCACGATGTTCTGAAGTAGGCTATATCTTATGTTTCTTAATTTGAGAATAAAAGGTGAAGAAGAATTCTGTACAGTTTCTTTCACACTTTATTTTTAACAAAACTTTTAGCTTTCTAACTAAAGTTGTACACAAACACACACACCCAAAAACTGTCCCATCTTGCATATCTTGCACATATTTTCACAAGCACATTTCGATAAACCAACACACAAAGCATAAAATAGAATTTAAAAAAGGAAGTTAGTGTTTGGTGGATTATTTCTGTTATAACAATGCCTTTTTGCAATAAATCTTATACCCTTTGAAAGATTGTTTATTTGTCCTTATAATTGGTGCCATATTTGCAAGGAAAATGCATTTGTTGGATTAGCTGTAGAGTTGAGTAGCTGTGCCCATGAGAGACTTTCTTAGAATTGTTTTTTTTTTCTAAAAAGACTATATAAACAAAGGACAAAAATTAATTGAACAATTTGGCACTTTGATTTACAGCTTTTATATTGTTGCTATAATGATGTGGCAGGGTGATAGGAGAGCTTGAGCAGGGTTTAATCCCCAGCTCCCAGGTGAGAGTCATGCATGCTAACCAGTTGACCAAAGGGATATCCCTGTGGCCAAGTAGCCAGGGAGCATGATCAATTGGATGCATAGTGACAGGAGTGTCAACTGTCACATTATCAAAATTTTCATAGTAAATATTCAAAACCCAATTTGCAGTCCAATTATCTCAACGAAGTAGACCTTTTTCTTGAAAAAAAAAATCTACATAGTCTTTGAAAAGGGACATTGTTTAACATTTTCGGTTGTTTACTGACCAAAATCGATGTCTGCATTTATAAACGTGTAATCATTGGTATATTATGACCTCCGCTAAAAATCTGACACATTCTCCTAAGTGAAGAGTTTTAGATTTGTTTCTATGTAGGGCAGGTCAGCCGGTAGGGAAGCGCCATGACAGTCTGCCATCTTGAAACTACAAGTGGTTGAGCAGAACAAATACACAGCATGGAGAATTCCATCTCTGTTGGATAGAGTCAACAACACCACAGGGAACCTGCATGTTTGTTTGTTTGTTGTTATTGTTGTTTTTGAGCATACTGGGCCAATAATCTAGATAATAGTAATAAACTTCCTGCAGTAACAGATGACATGATTTAATCAGGGTTGTTGAGGCTTTTTGATACACGGCGGCTATCGTTGTTGCAATATGTGTTTGAAATGGTGACGTGCAAGAGTGCATTATTTGTTTTTATTAGAGACACAAATTCAACATTAGATGGCAGTAATACTTACACAATATCCCTTTAAGATATATAGAATACCTTGAACATGAAGTTGAACTGTTCATCCAGTTTAACCTGCAACATAAACACGGACATTCTGCTAAAACTGTGGTTCTCCTTATTTTGGAAAAAAAAGTAGGGATATATCTTGGTAATTACCTTAAAGGTGGTACAGAGGATTTTTAATTTTTAACAAAATTTTAATCTTTGTTAAAACCTACTGGAGAGATATGTAGCAGCCCCGTACTTATGAAAAACAGTAGCCAATAGAAAACGACATGTTCACTGAAACATGTTCAGTCTGGTGCAGTTTGCATGTCGTACGGGTCGTTTAATATTGGTCGTTGGCGTGTCAATCAACCTCTCTAGTTTTTGCATAGTAGAGGGAGGCATTTCATTGGAGGATAGGCAGGGGAGGGGGCGGTCTCATGTGCATGTATCATTTGAAAATGAGTGCATCATTCATGGTGAGAAAATAGCAAATGCAAGTATAAAACCAAGCATGGTTTCAACACTGAGTGGGTGGGCAGGGGGACAGTCCCCACTTTTTGGTAGTTGCATGAAAGGGGTCCTCGGGGACAATAGGTTGTGAACCACTGTGCTAGAATAATTAGGTGTGCATACTGTTAATAAAAAAACAACTTAATTCATTTGTTAAGTGCACCAAAATGTCTCATAAATCCAGCTTGTTTCTTGTGACTGTGACCAATGGCCAAGGATGTCATTTGGATCATCATGTTTAAATAGGGTAAACTAGCTATATGCATTTGTGAGCTGATAAGTGAAGCCAGATTTTATAATAATCAAATCTGAAATACTTTCAGACATTAATCTTTATTTTATAGAAGATTTTTAGCCATTTCCAGGGGGATGTCTTGTGTAAAAGTTACATTGCATGGAGATATACATGCACACATTTTTAGAAATCTGATTATTAAGGAGACACAGCATTTTCAAGTATTTTACCATACCGAGGCAATTCCTATAAATCTTGTGCACCATTTCATCAAAGAAGTTCCTGGTTATTTGAGAGGCTACTGAAATGAACTGTCATACTTAAACTGTTAACTTCTGTTATTTCCTAATTGTACTGAATAAATACCTAATACCTAAACTGTTTATTTAATTATTAATTTAATTCTCTTAGTACTTTTTTGCGAAGATCATCCTGGATCTCCCTCCACATCACGTGGTTTGTCTTACTGCTTATGCCGTCTGTGGAAAGAAGTGGCAGACCTTCAGTCCATCTGTAGATAAAAGTGCACCTTGTAGAAGGGAAGGATATCACCACTGTGATTCTTACAAAATAGACTGGAGGTTGTTTCACTTCTTTACACGATAAGAATAAATCTAATGAAGAATTTTTAAGTAGAGTGTGAGAAGGCAGAAAATTTGTAAAGGAATGTAAAAATCAGATAAGTAAAAATACATCAATCACTACCTGTGGATTGACATTTAGATGAGGTAAATATGAAAATAATAAAATAGGGGGAAAAATCTAAAGAAACGCTCTTGCAAAATGTATTTAACTTGGCAAAAACTGAAATCATTTAACTTACCAACTGTTTCTGGTCCAAGCCGGCACACAGAAAATTCACATGACTGACCAGCGTCTTCCGAGATATTCCCAATGATTAAAGTAATGAATGAAAAAAAATCTCTTTCCCCATTCACATTGTCTCTTGTTGCTGTTCATAGTCTACTCAAGGTTTGTTTCTGGTTTGCACGACTACTTCTTCTATTGCACAAGGTCTACAGCGTACTCCCACCCTCTGGCGATACCCCACAGCCTAAGTCAGGGTAGGCAACTCTGGATCTTGAGAGTCACAGTCCTGCAAGTTTTAGATATTTCAACAAACCTGATTTAAATCCATAAGCCACTAAGCAGAACATGATTAGATCCACTTGATTTGAAACTGGTGTGTTAGAGCAGGGAAACATTTAAAACCTGCAGGATTTTGGCTCTCAGGGAGCAGAGTTGCCATACCCCTGGTGCAAGTTATCCGATTCAAACCTGTTGGTGAAAGAAAAAGAAAAAATAAAGATGATTATTTTCTGGCTTCCCCAGGTCTACATGCCAAAGTGTCCTTGGGCAAGACACCGAAACCTGCACTGCCCCCCTGATGTGCCTATCGGGGTGTGAATGTGTGTGTGAATGGGTGAATGTGACATGTAGTGTAAAGCGCTTTGGATAAAAGTGCTATATAAGTACAGGTCATTTACATACTTTCATTGATGGAAATTAAAAAAGGGTCAAATTTTAAAGTTTACCTGTATATTCATTGTTGAGGGAATGTCTGCCATCTCCCATTCCTTTATTTTTTGATGTCCTTTACCTGACATCAAACCTGTAAAATCAATGATTGTGGAAATTAGTTTTCTTTTCTTCAGGCGTTCTTCTTTATATGTTCATTCGACCTGTACCAAACAAAAGTTCTGGCATCATTTACTTAGACAGTGCAG
>JAPMNP010725074.1:3357-22788 GCA_029874935.1 Atherina boyeri
ATCTTTTACTGTACAATGTCTCAGTTAAGATGAGAGGGGGAAAAAAGCAATAAAGCAAAGTGCAATCTGTGTATTTCTAGCCTACATTAAATCATGAAATATGCTGTTTGACTTCATACTGCTGCTACTACATAACTCTGTCAGTGCTATTCAATTCACAATAGCATCACTTTCAATAGTGTGAATCTGTATGAGATCAAATTTTAATTCTAGTGCCATCTCTAAATGTTTTGATGTTGTTTTTTTTACGGCTGTTTTTGATAAAATTCTTTTCATTGCCATGTCTCAGGTCTTGAAGTGTTGATGAATTCTTTGGAAACATTCATTTTCCCTATTTTTTCTATTTCAGATGGATGAGATGTTGAATTGTGCTTGTTTAGTATTGTGACTGTACCAACTGTTCAACATCAATTTCTGCAAAGAGTGATGAAAATGCCTTGCATGTTGTCTTTTTTAATCTAAATTTACTCATCTCTTGAATTTGGGAAAAGAAATATAAATGGATGCACAACATCTCTTGCATGTGTGCATCTCCTTTCCTTCTTCACTGTCTATGACACTTGTTAACTTTCACCTCACACATTTTCATGAAAATGGTTAAAAGTTTGACTTTGATAAAACATTTGTTTAACCAGAATAAAATCCATTCTTTGTCAATGATTTCAGGCTCATCACAACAGATGATGTTAACACTTTTCCCATTCACATTGTTGGTTTGAGAGAAGATGGTCTGAAAAAAGGGTGAAAGCTTCTTGAGACTTATGACAGATTTTTGTGTGTGATCCATTAAACAATGTCTGAAAGTTATAAGATAAGAAGCTGCGGATAACTGCCAGATTATTTATTTGATGTTCATCTATTGACTGTAAGAAGCTGTGGCACCACATTGCACTTTAATTTATGTCATTGAATATATTTTGAATTTCGTGCCAACCTTGCTAGCAGGTGTTGTCTTACTTCTAGTGAGTCCATTGAGCTATAAAGAGATTATGTTTTCGTAATGTTATAGCTTTCACACTTTTTACATAAAATGCAACTGAGTGTAGGTCATTTCTTTGTGTGGAGTATTTTCCTTTCAGTGTTTTTTGTCACTTATTTGGAGTTTGTCTTCTCAGGGGTTCGTCATGGCTTTGAAAAGGAGACGGGCGACATCCCCCTCTAGCAGTGTGAGTGGAGGAGATTTTGACGATAGCCAGACTTCGTTAGTGTCTTCAATTGGGAGAAAAAGGAGAAGGACCTCAAACATTCCAACTGTGGATCCTGTAATTTTACAAATTTCAGTTACTTTTTTTAGTGAGCTGTGAAAATTGTTCTACCTCACGGATTCAAATGTTTGACTTGTGCAAGGGTGCGGATAATTTTCAGTGTTTGGTCCTTGCCTTGCAGATTGCTGTGTGTCATGAGCTGTACAACACAATCAGAGACTACAAGGATGACCAGGGTAGGATGTTGTGTGAGCTGTTCATCAGAGCTCCCAAACGAAGGTGGTTAGATGTGTATATTTAAGTGCACCATACACATCCTATAATACCAATTGGATTAAAACTGGTGCAAGATGTGCAAGTCACCCCTTTTGTTACAGGAATCAACCAGACTATTACCACGTGGTGTCTCAGCCAATTGACATGATGAAGATCCAGCAGAAATTAAAGATGGAGGAGTATGATGATGTTGAGCAACTAACCAGTGACTTTCAGCTTTTATTCAACAATGCAAAAGCTTATTATAAGGTAACCATAGATTGAAAAAAAAAATGTATGTGTATTTTGCCTATAACTATCAAATACATTTGTCTTGTTTGCTTATAGTTGGACAGTCCTGAATACAGAGCCGCCTGTAAGCTGTGGGACCTTTACCTGCGAACTAAGAATGAGTTTGTTCAACGGGGGGGATATGATGAGGATGATGAAGAAGGATATGATGCACAAGATAATCCCGGAGGTTCCACTGAAGATGAGGTGACGGTTATGGATTAATTTTACTTTAATTTACTAAAATTTATAGATAACTAGGCTATCAAGAACAATAAGAAAATCTGTTGATTAGTAATAGTAATTTTAGAACTTGGATACAAATTTCTCTCATGGTAAATGTAAGTTTGTGTGCTGTGTTCCATATATCTGCCATTGCAATAAAGCTCATATGAATACATCTATGTGTAAAGTGCCAACATTTTGTATCAAAACTCTCTATATGACTTAAGATTGATGTAGTAACTACGGCTTTTATTATTTGATGTATTTAATAACACCACCTCACAGCAAGAAGGTTCCTGGTTCAAATCTCCCTGTGCATGTTTGGATTGTCTTTGGTTACTTTGGCTTCTTTCTGTGGTCCAAAAAAAGCATGTTAGGTTCATTTATTAATCTAAATTCTTCCTAGGAGTGAGTGTGAGTGTTTGTCGGTCTCCATGTTGGCCCTGTGATTACTCTTATCTTTATAGCAAGTGGGATAGGCTCCACTAGACTACAGTCTATACAGTGTTACTGATACTGTATTGTGTACCTGTATAGTCACTATCTAATTGATATGCCTATTTGTAAATATTAGAGTGCTCCTACCTGTTTGAAAGAAGCCCTTGAGCAGCTCCTTGATGCTGTTGTGTCTTATACTGAACCCACGGGTCGTCTCGTCAGTGAGCTGTTCCAGAAGCTTCCCTCCAAAATGGTATGAACATCTTCAGTATGACTTGAGATTTAACATAAAAAAGTGGCTGTGCTTTGATTTGCAGTTTATCTTCTTCATTTAGCAATATCCAGATTATTATGCCATCATTAAGGAACCAATAGATCTGAAAATCGTCGCCCAGAAAATCCAGGTACGCACTTAAAATTTCACTATGAAATACTGGTGTGTGGTTTGACATTACTTTGATTATTACATATCCAACCAAACCTTCTTTCTTTTAGTTGGGCCACTACAGGAGTGTCAATGCCATGGCTAAAGACGTAGATTTGCTTGTCAAGAATGCAAAAACTTACAATGAGCCTGGATCACAGGTTTTTAAGGTCAGTGTGCAACTGAGACTATGATACTTAACATAGCATGTCGTCACCAGTGTGTGACATACATACCCTCTGTGTGACCTACTCATCTCTTTCAGGATGCTAACACCATTAAAAAGATATTTGCACAAAAGAAATCTGAGATTGAACATGGAGAACCAATCAAATCCAGCATTCGTATCAGGTACTTAACTGTCAACACTTTGGGAAAAATGAAGTGAGATGTTCTCTTAATGGTTGATCTTTTTTTTATATACCTCCTGTGTTTGTTCACTGTTTTAAGGAATAAAAGGTCTGCCCAGGGAGACCGCCTCTCAGCAATCACTATGGCCCTTCAATATGAAAGCGATGATGAGGGCATACTCTCTGGTACATCTTCACCTCTTCCTTAAATAATTGATGTTCTGTTCATGTGATGTGAATGTTGTAACTGAATGGTGTCTCTTCTCTTCCTGCATTTCTCAGGGTCTGTCCACTATGATGAAGGGGAATCTGAGGCAGAGAGTATGACATCCAACATAGACATGAGTAACCCCATCTTCCAGCTCTATGAAGCTGTGCGAGGTGCGAGGAATAGTCAGGGCCAGCTGATTTCTGAGCCGTTTCTGCAGCTGCCCTCCAGGAAGGATTATCCTGACTACTACCACCAGATTAGCCAGCCTCTCTGCCTGCATCAAATCAAGTATGGCAGAAGTAATCCTGATGTAGTTCTCTCTAGGGTGATAAAAATGCNGTTTTTTTAAAATACATAAAAGTATTACAGTTTGAGTTAACGACAGATTTAACATAATTTGTTACATATTTTTTTCCTATCAATTATTTTTCACCATTTCTTTCTATACCTGTGGTTCATTTTATGTTTTTTTTGTCAATAGAATAAGTACCACAAAATGCTGTGATTCAGTGACAGATAATGGTTTTAATAGAAAATTCTGCATGCTTTACCTCTAGGAATTTGTTCAGTAAATGCAGTACATTTGATTTTTATTCTAGTAGAAAAAGTTAGCTGAAAAATGCATTCATTTCTCTTTTTATACAATTTTACATAACCAAAATTGTTTATAAAATGCAAACTACTTCAACAAAAACTCATTCTGCTTATTTTCAATTTCAACATTTTTTTCCCCCTTTTTTTGTTTTATTTTCTCTCACTACAATTTCTTGTTTATTGTCTATGGGAAAATGCGGCATCACACACACTCACTGTACAGTATAGTATTTCTATGCCCCCCATCCCAAATGTGAGAGCCCGTAATTCCCCACAGGAACAAGATGAAGAACAACGAGTATGAGAGTGTGGAGCATATTGATTCAGATCTGACGCTGATGTTTGAAAATTCCAAACGCTATAATGTTCCGCACTCCTCCATCTACAAGCGTGCACTGAAACTTCAACACATCCAGCAGGTCAGTTGAAATGTTTTCATGTAGAGTTCATACAGCTGCATTGGCTTTGCTAGGACATCTGCTAACATTATAGTTACCGAATTTATATATCATCTGTTGCTCTACCAGATTAAGAGAAAGGAGCTTTTACAAAGAGATGATGATGATGGTGACAGCATGCTCTCCTCTGCCACGTCTGACACTAGTAGCACAAAAAGAAAAAGGTGTGTTTCTCACATTAGTACTTGACTTTTTGAAGTAGGTTGAGTTTTGTTTGTGTAACAAGACCTTTTTAAGTGAGTTAACTTTTTCTTTCTAATTTTTTTCTTTTTTTGCATCTGGTGTCTAGCCACAAGAAGAACACAAAGAAAAATCGAATGAAAACTCTTTTTGCTGCTGTGGTTGAGGCCCGTGAAGCTGGCACCGGTCGGAGGTTGTGCGACCTCTTCATGGTGAAGCCTTCAAAAAAAGACTACCCCGATTACTCCAAGGTTATTCTGGAGCCAATGGACCTCAGGACCATAGAGCACAACATCCGGTCAGACAAGTATATGACTGAAGATTCAATGGTGGAGGATATGAAGCTAATGTTTCGCAATGCTCGACACTTCAACGAGGAAGGCTCCCAGGTGATGTTCAACTTTGTAATTGTGGTGCCTTCTATTGATGTCTCTGAGTTTCTTTTTTTCTTTGATGTTTCTCAAACTTATGAAACACTGAAAAGCTAATTTGTTTCCTGTTCTTAAAGACTAGTCTATTTGTCAGTCTTTGAGCACACTATATAAAAATGTGCCAGTCTTAAAGTGAGAAAAGTTCCTGTTAAATATGAGGGAAACCTAACTTATAAAGAAAAATTTGACTAAAAGAGAGGATTTTTTGATAAATCTCTTGATGTTTATGTAGGTGTATAATGATGCAGATATCCTTGAGAAGATCATGAACGACAGACGTAGAGATCTTGGGCCAGCAACTGATGATGATGATACAATGTCACCAAAGTTAAAAATAAGTAGGCCACATTTTCAGTTCGGTTATCAAGCTTCACTTGATATACTTATGTAGTGTAATTTAAGCGAGTATGCCTGTTTTTTTTTTACATCAAGAATTACTTTTATTTTATTCCAGGAAAGAACAGCATTACTCTAAAGAAGTCGAAGTACTTGACACCCTTGCAGCAGAAACTGAATGAGCTTTATGAAGCTGTGAAGAACTTCACAGATAAGCGGGGCCGTCGCCTCAGCACAATCTTCTTACGACTTCCGTCTCGTGCTGAGCTGCCTGATTATTATCTTGCCATCAAGAAACCTGTGGACATGGAGAAGATCAAGAGCCACATGCTGGCTAATAAGTACCAGGATGTGGATGCGCTGGTTGAGGACTTGGTGCTGATGTTCAACAACGCCTGCACCTATAATGAGCCAGAGTCTCTGATCTACCGAGATGCTCTGCTGTTACACAGGGTTCTGTTAGAAACAAGGCGTGACCTGGAGGGAGGAGATGACGCCCACGTTCCCGACGTGCCCCGCCTCATCCAGGATCTTATCCGCAGTCTCTTTGTTTCTGTGCTCGGTCACCAAGACGATGAAGGACGTTGC
This sequence comes from Atherina boyeri, assembly GCA_029874935.1. Classification (NCBI taxonomy): domain Eukaryota; kingdom Metazoa; phylum Chordata; class Actinopteri; order Atheriniformes; family Atherinidae; genus Atherina; species Atherina boyeri. The sequence continues at coordinate 9,344 of JAPMNP010725074.1, forward strand.
TACAGTGATTCACTTGCCGAAATCCCTGCGGTTGATCCTGCAAACTCAGAGAAGCCACCGCTCAATTTTGAGATTATTAGGAAAAATGTAGAACGGGGGCGCTACAAAAGGTTGGATGTATTTCAGGATCACATGTTTGAAGTTCTGGAAAAGGCCAGACGATTGAATAGGTGAGGTGTTGTTCAAAACGAAATCCCTTACTGTTGTATTAAAAGAAATCCAAAGTTCATGTCAGACCATTTGTTCATTACAGGACAGACTCCGAGATCTTTGAAGATGCAGTGGAGCTGCAGCAGTTCTTCATCCGGATTAGAGATGAGCTGTGTAAGAATGGAGAGATCTTGATGTCCCCTGCCCTCGGCTATACTTCTAAACATTTGCATAGTGATGTAGAAAAGGAGAAGAAAGGAAAGCTTCCCAAAGAGTTTGAGGAGGACAAAATCAAGCGAGAGGAGGAGAAAAGGGGTACTCTCTCAAGAGTTTATTAAAACTAATGCTGCATAGGAAGTGAGAGCATTGTTTAACTGAAAATATTTTGACTTTCCAGAGGCTGAGAGGAGGGAGGACCCTGCTGGAGGTTCGTGGCATGTTCAGCGTACATACAGTCAGGACTGCAGCTTCAAGGATAGCATGTACCATGTGGGAGACTATGTGTATGTGGAACCTGCAGAGCCCAATCTCCAGCCACATATAATTTACATTGAACGCCTTTGGCAAGATGACACTGGTCAGTTCTTTACTTGGATCATTTATCAGAATTTAAAAGCAAAATATGTTATGTGCTGTACTATAGATTATTGACTTACGGTATTCTATGCATATGTTTTAAAAGTTGGAACAGATCTAATTCAGTTATTTTTCCCCTCTTTAATGAACATAGGGGAGAAATGGCTGTATGGCTGCTGGTTCTACAGGCCAAATGAAACCTTTCATCTAGCTACAAGAAAGTTTTTGGAGAAGGAAGTTTTTAAGAGCGACTATTACAACAAAGCTCCTGTCAGCAAGATTCTGGGCAAATGTGTGGTCATGTTTGTGAAGGTACAAGATTTCTGTTCCCGGCTATATTTGTATTGGAATTATTGTAGAGAATTGCCTCATTTACTTTGTTTTGAGTGTTGATTAAATGTGTTTGGGATTCCAGGAATATTTCAAGCTTTACCCAGAAGGATTCAGGGCAGATGATGTCTATGTATGTGAATCTCGCTACTCTGCCAAGTCTAAGTCCTTCAAGAAGATAAAGCTGTGGGCCATGCCCCTGAGTTCGGTTCGGTTTGTTCCCAGAGAGGTACCCCTACCTGTAGTCCGCGTGGCTTCTATGTTTGCCACCAAACAAGAAGAGAAACCAGCAGAAATTGTAGATGACAGCAAAATGACAGTTGGTCTTATAGACAAGGTAAATAGCCTAACTGTTTTTTTTCAGTGAAAATGGACACTGTACACCCAAACTAGTACTGATGGGGAAAAAAACTATTTGTTTCTACAGGAGAGGGAAGATGTCCCATTTGATATGACCAACGGGGAGCCAGGGTGTCAGTACTATGATCAGCTCTGTTACAACAACATGTGGCTCAAAGTGGGAGACTGTGTTTACATTGCTTCTCATGGACTGGTGCGCCACCGAGTGGGAAGGTAGAGTAAGCACTCATATACCTTATATACGGAATATTTAAGTGGTAGTGATCTTTGAGTTATGTGTTGATATCCTCCTAATAATTTACAAAAGTTAATATATTCCTTAATTGTTGGGGCCTATGAAGTTCAACACACCTTTTCCTAATCACCAAGACATGCTTCTCATCAGCTGCCATCATGCAAACGGTGCCTGTTTTTTTAAAATACAGGTAACAATTGAATAGGGACAATTGCATCTTTATAAGGCAGCTAATGGATTTTTGTTTTCACCAGAATTGAGAAAATGTGGATGCGAGATGGAGCAGGCTATTTCTTTGGTCCCATCTTTATCCACCCTGAAGAGACAGAGCATGAACCCACTAAGATGTTCTACAAAAAGGAAGTGTTCCTTAGCAACCTGGAGGAGAACTGTCCCATGACTTGCATCATAGGTACCCCTCTAACAGTACAATGAATTAAACAAAATGCCATCTTTTTTTTTCTTTCTTTCTTTTTCTCTCCAACACGCTGCAAGGTGTAATATCACTCAGATATAATGAATACATTTTTAAACTCATGGAATACATTAACAAAAACCATTCTTGTTTCATAGGAAAGTGCATTGTGGCGTCCTTCAAAGAATACCTATCATGTCGACCTACAGAAGTACCTGAAGCAGATGTTCTACTTTGTGAGAGTCGCTATATTGAGAGTGAAAAGCAAATGAAGAAGTTCAAGGGTCTTAAGCGTTTTTCCCTTGCTGGGAAGGTGGTGGAGGATGAAATCTACTATTTCAGGTGAACAAACTGTTGTGGAAATATGTATGTTTGTAGATAAAAGGAATGGCAAGAAAGTGCTTCTTAAAATATCCTAAATACTCAAACGGTTAAATATATTGGCCTGAGCTGTCTTACACAGTGACCCCACAGTTGGTTTTAAGTTAATGGAAGTAAAACATATTGTCTGTGATCCAGTTCTTCCAAAATTAATTCCCCTTTTTTATCATGATTGTTTTTTTTTTAAAGGAAGCTCATAGTCCCCCAAAAGGAACCCTCACCTCTGCTAGACAGAAAAATTGAAGAACTGGAGGCCAAATTTGCTGACATGACAGATGAAGAGCTAGAGGATCTTGGTGATGATGATGGTGACCTGGGGGACCAGTCTCTTCCACAGATGCAGTCGTCTTTGTCTAGTGACATGGATGTCCTGCCTTACACCCCGCCACAGGTCAGGGTGAAAGTGTTCTTTATTATTAACTAGTTCATCAATTGTTGACACGGTTGTAGCATTGTCACCTGTGGTTCTTTAATGTTTGGTTACAGTCCACTCCTAAATCCATGAAGGGGCTCTCAAAGAAGGAAGGCTCAAAGCGGAAAATCAACATGAGTGGTTACATCCTGTTCAGCAGTGAGATGCGAGCGGTCATCAAAGCCCAGCACCCAGACTTCTCCTTTGGAGAGTTAAGCCGTCTTGTTGGCACAGAGTGGAGGAACTTGGAAAGTTCCAGGAAAGCGGAGTATGAAGGTGAGAAATTCTTAGTTGATATTGATAATCCATAACACGCAAAATAGAATAATCTTTTCATTTGTTCCTCAGATGGGAAATTCATAATATTGCAGCAGCATTGGGATAAACCAGATAAAGAAATGCAATCATAGATATAGCTATTACACAGATGTAGATACGTATATATGACTCAAACCTTAAAGAGACTTTGTGTAAGAATTACTGCCATCTAATGTTGAATTCATGTATCGAATAAAACGAATAATGTACTCTTGCAAGTCACTATTTCGAACATGTATTGTAACAACGGTAACCGCTGTGTATCAAAAAGCCTCGACAACACTGATTAAATCATGTCATCCGTTACTGCAGGGAGTCGATTACGACTACAAAATAACAATAACAACAACAAAACATGCAAGTTCACTATGGGGTTGTTGACACTATCCAACAGAGAAGGAATTGTGGATTCAACAAGTCGTCTCCATGCTGTGTATTTGTTCTGCTCAGCCTCTTGTAGTTTCAAGATGGCAGACTGTTATGGTGCTTCCCTACCGGCTGACCCGCCCTATGCAGAAACAAATCTGAAATTCTTTACTTAGGAGAATGTGTCAGATTATTAGCTAAGGTCCTAATACACCAATGATAACACATTTATAAATGCAGCAGTAAACAACAGAAAATTTTACATAATGTCCGTTTAAAATTTTCTTTGACTGTGTTGCAGAACGAGCAGCTAAGGTGGCTGAGCAACAGGAGCGTGAGAGGGCGAATCATCAGACGTCCCCTAGAGCAGGTACCCCTCTCGGGGCACTGATGGGGGTGGTACCTCCCCCAACCCCTATGGGGATGCTAAATCCCAGCATGACGCCTGTGTCAGGTAACCCCTCATAGATGCAGATGGATCCCCAGTGTACACTAGAGGGCTGGAATAAGAAGCTGAACTGCTAGGGTTATTCACTTTTAAGTGTCACGTCGCACCCATGTCGGCTTGTTTGCAGTGATCCAGTGACATAGTTTTCCATTGCTTCTAACATTATGTTACATTATTCATAAGCGAAAATGATGAATGGTGCACACCACCTGTGGTGTCTCAACCTTCATATCATCATAAAATCCACATTGTCAACTTTAACAATGTTGACCATGTGGGATGTCATGCATGTAATAACAGAGCATGAAAAGCTGATTTATACCATTTCAATATGATACTAAAAACATAGTTATTGATTAATTGTAGTGTATGTATGCTTATCTTTTTACAGAGCATCTCCTATTTTAGAAGGTTTAATTACAATTCATCATTAAATTATAGTTGATTTATAGTATAATTTGTATATTAATAAATTAATGCATGCTTGGTACTAAATGCACGTTTTACTGACGCATGTTGTTGTTTTGTGTTACTACTGTTCCTTCCTAAGAAGGTATGATGGGTGCATATAGGTCAGCTATGATGCCCCTGCAGGGCCATGTTGAACGCATGATTAGTATGACTGGCATACCACTGCATCACATGGGGGTGCCTGTCTTTGCCCAACATCTCCTGCCTGTTATGCCTGGGTTCCATGGAATGACATCTTTTGGTAAGAGTGCTGTCATAGCCACCCCACCTGCCACGCAGTTCCTTCCTGTCTACCAATCTGACTTGCTGGAGGGGCTACCTGTATCACTAGGCTGAGATCATTATGTTGATGAATTAGTGTTTCAAAAATGCATTGTCTGAACTTGGCCTTGGACGTTTGTTCATCTTATTATCAGTAAGTTTGATAATAGAAAAAATAATAATGAAATAAAAGCCATAAAATTTTAACAACCATAACTGTTTAACATTAATGATTGGCTCTCTGAGAGTTTTTATACTCTATAAAAAAGTTTGATTTCTGTTGTAACATTTTAAAAGGTATAATTTGAAAAATAAGCTAATAAAAATGGCCAGCTCCACTTTTTGATAATTCCCTTGATGTTGAATATCTTTACAGGTATCAATAGCATGGGAGGACCTGCAGGAAACGTTCATGGATCTCAGGTAACCTGAGATGAATTAGTCATTGAAACCTATGTGAAATATGTTTGAAATTTGTTACAGCACAGATTCAGATATGTCTTCGGAAATGGATGGGATTACTGGTAAACATTGGGAAATGGGTTTGGTTAAAGGTACGCTAAGGCTGTACTGTTTACAAACTATGTGCCCTTAAAGTTCACAACAATTGTTTAATTGTTTTCTGATTTCAGCAAAGTTTTCTAGGGTGCTGAATCTTATACTGAAAACCCCATCAATAGACAACATTAACTATATAGTAGTTGGATTGTTGGAACATTAAAAACTGATTCTAGTCTGAATCAGAGAAATAACAGTTCTTAAAATTATTTCACTAGATGGGTTTGATGGGCCCAGGACAGCAAGCTCCACCACCATACCCAGGACAAGGCCAGATGGGACAACCTGCACTTCAACAGCCCTCCACACCAGTGTTCGTGTCCCCACCAGCCAAATCACAGCGTCTTCTTCACTCTGAGGCATACCTTAGATACATTGAGGGCCTCACCGCAGAATCTTCCACCATCAGCAAGTGGGACCAAGCCCTCACAGGTGAACTTTTTTCAGTTCGATGGTCAGTGATGAAATCTATGAAAAATATTGATGATAAAAGTAGCCATACAGTATCTTTACATCAAATACTCATAGATCAACTTAGAAATATGTTTAGTGTTCCGATAGGATCATGAATTGAACATGAAACTGCAGATTGTGTTTTTCTTATTTGTGGCTTTTAGGGCAAAACGTATTTAGTGAAATAATTTTTTCCCCACATCAGTAAAACTGTACGTAGCATATAATTTTTGCCATTTCAGTTCAGAAACAAGACGTGCGCCTTACAAAAGATCAAGAGAGTAAACTACCATCTCATTGGTTGAAGAGTAAGGGGGCCCACAAGACCATGGCAGATGCTCTTTGGCGACTCCGTGATCTGATGCTGCGAGACACCCTGAACATCCGTCAGATGCCCAACCTGTAGTGTGCTCATATTACGAGCCTCTGTTCCCAAACCTGTGTGACAGGATGAGGTTTAAGCTCACTAAAAGTCTTCATTTTGTGTTGTGATTTAAGAATTAACTATTTGTATTCATAAGGTGCTTTCTGTGTTAATGGTGTTTTTTTTATTTTAGTTCTACATTTCAGATATAAACTTCCAAGTGCATTATTGTTAGACTGTTTGTCTGTGATGAAGGCCTTCATGTTTTCACAATTAAAAATGTGAAGAATTCAGTCTGTTTGTTTTAATTTACCAACGTAGCGTTTAAAAGAGCATAACTTGAAGTATAATGTAATAGCTGCCCAAGAGTCTAATAGCTTTTGTAAACATTAAACTTCTATTTTTTTAAGTTAAAATACTTATTATAATAGTTAGAAGTTGTCTCTTGTTGCTGCCATACAGTTGCTGCAGTTAAGGGCAAGCAAGGGGCGTGTTTCCTGCTTCTTTGTCACATCTGAGCCTGCGCGAAGCACTGACCGCGTAGTTCCTTTTGCTCCAGACGTTTGAAAGCTGGTACGGAGAGCACGTCTGTACGGTGTGTAGTGACTACATCCAAACCTAACTGAAATATACTGTAACGGTAAGACATCGGTATTAGATAAACGGGACCTATTTATGTTTCTATGGGTTTTGTTGATTCAAATAAGTTATACATCGGGAATTAGGTTAGCAGCAAACATATTAGCAAGCTAATGCTACGATTAGCTGTGTATTTTTGAGGGGACCCGGCTGCTGGATCAGTCTATTCACTGGATCTGTCATAGTCCTTTCCACGCCTGCTTTTGATGTTGGTGTGCATTTGTTTGTACGTTCATAGTAAATTGAGGCAGTAGAGCGATGAATGCACAGTGTTAGTTCCAGCTTAAACTTGATATGTATTTCAGTACATGTGAGACACCGACGCCATGTGCAATATTTGAATTCAAAACCTTTAGCCTGCTAGCTTATATGTAGCACTCTATAAACTGATTTTGAGTCAGCGGGGTCAGCTGAGCCAGTGCCCGGTTGAGGCAATGTTGCCATTCTAGCTTGGTTAGCTGCTAGCTTGTGGATGTAATGCAAGTACAACTCGCACTGAAAGGAACCGCAAACTTTGTAACAAGAATCAAAGTGACTTTTTGTGAACTACACGCATTGTTTCAACAATGTACACGGGTACACAGTAAGGGATTTTCTTAGGTCTTTTTTGCAGGAACCAGGACTTAAGAAACCATTTCTTGGTTGAATACTTACTTTTATTGCCAAAAAGCTAAAAGGAATGTTGAAAAAACAGAGGAATTTTTAATACATTTTTCATGCTCACCTTACCAAGTTGATATTTTGTATGTCATGGAAGTGTTGTAAAGATAAGTCTATTAAAAGATATAAATCCTAAAATTTATTTTAGATAGACTTTTTTTTATGTTTTATTGATTTTTTTAAAAGCCCACAGCATGCTTCAAATAAATTGGGACAGCTGCTTCAAATTTTGCTTTTGAATGTTACATGATGTACCCTCATTCATTCAGTCATTGCTTATTGTGCAGCTTTAGGGACACTTATGAAAACCGTTGTCAGTTAGCAAAGCTCTTCACTGCATTGATGGATACAACCTAAAGCTTTTACAAAACAAAGAAATTAACATTTTATACACAAATGAAGATTTAGTCATACCACCAGGCCAAATCTTATTTAAGATGGCCTGAGGTAAAGTTGAAAGTTGCCTTGTAGTATGACTCGTTTAAAAGTGATCTCCTACTTTTGTGAAGGTGTCAGAAGCTGAATTGTACCTGACTCACAAAAAAGTTAGAAATATTCGATTTTTGGTTGAAATTTACAGAAAATAAAAAGTTCATGCTACAATGATTGTATGTCATGAATGTTGGGCATTTAACTAGAATCACACAATTGTAATTCCTTCATCTCAAACAATTTGGTGAAACAAAAACAACACTGGTGGGTATGCCACATCAAAAAAATGTCAATCGCTGAGTTTGGTGTTATGGTTTAATGATGTCAACAATTAACAGTATGATGAAGAAGACAGTTGAATACAAGTTTTCATCGAACCAGAAAATGTTGTAGTTGATTCATGGGTAAGCCTCTTCTTTTGGGCTTTTTCTTTCTTTTCTTTATCTTTTTCCCCCTTTTTTTTTCTTTTTTTGCAGTTAATCATCTTGTTGGAGGACAGTATTAAACATTGAACAGTTGTACATCTCTGCTTTTAAAAGTTTACAGGAAGTCATATTAAGGTCACCTGTAAAGGTTATAGTACATTTTAGATACAGTCTGACAACCTACAAAAAGCAGAATATCAATAACTTTTTGTGACTAGTGTATATGAAGACTTGGAAGCAAGACATAATGTTACTTAAACATCTTTTTTCAGGGAGGACCTTGCTTATTTCAGCATAAAATGCCCAATGGCTTTTTTCCCAACATATCACTGCAAGCACTTAACTGGTCTGCCTGTAACTGTTTTGCTCAATTTGAAAGATTGTTGAAACAGTTCACTCTGTAAACTGCGTCATGTATTTTTCTCTATCATTCACTTACTCCTCCCACAGTTGCAAGCATGGAACTGAATGATGCCAATCTACAAACCCTGACAGAGTTTCTAAGGAAAACACTGGACCCAGACCCAACAGTCAGGCGTCCAGGTAAGTTTCCTTTATGACAGACCATTAATGTATTAATCATACTAGTGTATAGAGAATAGCAGTTTCCACTGACTACAAGTTCTTTACTCGGCATGTGTGAGCTTTCCATTGTAGCACTTGTTTTATTTTTTTGTTTTTCCTCTCTCAGCTGAGAAGTTTCTTGAATCTGTGGAAGGAAACCAGAACTACCCTTTGCTACTTCTCACTTTGCTGGAGAAGTCCCAAGACAATGTGATTCGTGTCTGTGCTGCTGTTACATTCAAGAATTACATTAAAAGAAACTGGCGAATTGTGAGTCTCAGTAAATATCATTATAGTTCACCTCAGACAGAAATGGTTATTGTAAAACACTTTTCTAATTTGTGTAATGTGTTAACATGCAGATAGGATAATCTTTCTTATGCAGTTGTCCACATATGACCTCAATGCTGTGGGTTTTATCCTCAAAGGTTGAAGATGAACCAAACAAAATCTCTGATCAAGACCGAACTGCAATCAAAGCCAACATTGTAAATTTAATGCTGAGCAGCCCAGAACAGATTCAAAAACAGGTATGCCATCACATGGTGTAATAGCTCAAGGGGTCTCATTGGAAGTATGAAGAAATATGCTTAACCACTGTTTACTTATCCAATGCATCTCTCCAGCTGAGTGATGCCATCAGCATTATAGGAAGAGAAGACTTTCCTCAAAAATGGCCTGACCTTTTAACAGAGATGGTGACCCGCTTCAGAAGTGGAGACTTCCACATCATCAATGGAGTGCTTCGTACTGCACATTCCCTCTTTAAGAGGTAGATGGCCTTCCTTTATTTGGTACCCTATGGGTATATTTATTCAGATATTTTAAAATTTTCTCTGCACTTTCTTTTTTCCTTTTCAAGGTACCGCCACGAGTTCAAGTCAAATGAGCTTTGGTCTGAGATAAAACTTGTACTGGACACATTTGCCCTACCTTTGACAGAACTGTTCAAGGTTTGTAAACTAATTATTGTATTGTTACAGTCTTATAAGTCAGCTAAATATTGTGCCATATGCAACACTTTTTCAAATCTTCACTTTTAAGAAGTGAAGATTACATCCTGGTAATATTGCATTGGCTTTCTCCTCTTTGTTGCAGGCTACAATTGAGTTGTGTCAGTCTCATACCACTGACATCAATGCCTTGAAAGTTCTCTTCTCATCCCTGACGCTCATCTCCAAGCTTTTCTATAGTCTTAACTTTCAGGTCAGGACAATTTTTCTTTGCGCTTAACACTGAACTGTTTGAAATATTTTGAGTGTATTTTTATCACTCAAGGATTGATTCTATCTTTAAAGAATTAAGGCAACCCAATCTTTTTTCTCACAAGGGCCAGTTGTCATTTCTTGGTTTGAAATTAGTTAAGTAATTAGTAATAGATTATCTGTCAAATGATAATGATCTGTCATGCATGTTTTTATTTTAATTTGGATACATTATACATGCAGCCACATATTTATCTTGAATGATAAACTGCTAAATATTACAATCTAGCCATGTATTTGGTTTTTCAGAACACTCCACATGTAAAAATAAGACTTCGTTTTTTCTTGGCATTTATATCCATCTTTATCAAGGGTAAATGTTCGTAACTGTTTTCATCATTGTCATACAGGACCTCCCAGAGTTTTTTGAGGACAACATGGAAACCTGGATGACAAATTTTCACGGCTTACTGACTTTGGATAATAAGCTTTTACAGACAGATGTGCGTTGTCTTTTTTTTTCCTCTAATAAACTTCGTAATCACTTATAAGTTCATGTAAGTTGTATTTTACCATAGTAAATTTGGTTGTCTTATGATGAAACCCTCCAGGATGAGGAGGAGGCAGGTCTTCTGGAGCTGCTGAAGTCTCAGATCTGTGACAATGCTGCTCTCTATGCTCAGAAGTATGATGAGGAATTTCAGCCGTACTTGCCACGCTTTGTTACTGCCATCTGGAACCTTTTGGTCTCTACTGGCCAAGAAGTCAAATATGATCTGGTGAGAATGCCCAGCCCCCATTATGTGTGTGTTTATTGTTTTTTTGTTTTCATGCTTCATCTATGTAGTAATTATACTCTTTGTATTGCAGCTCGTAAGTAATGCTATCCAGTTTTTGGCATCAGTTTGTGAAAGAGCACACTACAAGCATCTGTTTGAGGACCAAAATACACTCACCAGCATTTGTGAGAAGGTTATTGTGCCCAACATGGAGTTCAGAAGTAAGTGATCGGCTCACACCTGGAAGTGTTATCTATACCTGACAAGGACTCTGATTTCTTCCTGAGTTGTTCCAAGCATGTTGTGTGACAATCAAATTGCCATGTCTTGCTTTATTAGGTGCAGATGAGGAGGCCTTTGAAGATAATTCTGAAGAATACATTAGAAGAGATCTTGAAGGATCCGGTAAAGATCTAGATCAATCAATTACCCTCTATTGAATGATCAATTAGAAAAGAAAAACCACAAAGAAAAAAAAGAAAAGAAAAAAATTCTTGATGTTAAAAATTTTGACGATAACCCCCTCCCCCCTTTCTTAGACATTGACACTCGCCGTAGGGCAGCATGCGACTTGGTGAGAGGCCTCTGTAAGTTTTTTGAGGGGCCCGTCACAGCAATCTTCTCTGGCTATGTGAACTCGATGCTCTCAGAATACGCCAAAAACCCCAGACAGAACTGGAAACACAAGGATGCTGCCATCTATCTGGTCACATCACTGGCATCTAAAGCTCAGACACAGAAGGTACGGTTTATATGCATTTTCAGGTCATACAGTTACTGTCCAAGTTGAAACTAATATAGTAGAGGAAATGGATTAAAGCAGTGATGTATACAGTTGGGGCTTTTTACTTAATCTGCCTTTTTTTAAAAAATTTTTTTATGTATATATATATATGATATATGTGTTTTCTGCTTTCCTGACAGCATGGAATAACACAAGCCAATGAGTTGGTGAATCTGACCGAATTCTTTGTGAATCACATTCTTCCAGACTTAAAATCACTCAATGGTAAGAACACTCTGGTGGTTTTTGTGCCGCAGACTTAAAGCACTCTGTATGTTGGCATTAAGAGGGGTTTCTTCTTTAAAAGCTTGTAGTGTTATGTTTTGAACCAAAAATGTCCTGGTCCCAGAAAATGTTGTCATGGAAGTAAAAAAGCTCCCTCGGATAACAGTTAGCTTTTTTCCACTGTAATTTGAAATTGGGATTGCACTGGAAGAAGGCACAGATGACCAAGTGTCAGCGCATTATTTACAAACAGTAAGGCTACATACTCAGCAAGGAGCAAGAGCTCCTAGTCGGCATGGTGGGGAGGGGATTACTGTGGGAGGATGTCCATGTTTTTATGTGCAATGAAAAATTTACCCAGTTATTTCATATATTGGGTAACACATTTTTCTGTGATTTGTCTATAAGCACAAAGATTTCTTGAAATAGCAGGGTTTGAGCATCAGATGATTAAAAACTGACTGGCAATAGGAAATATCCCATGCTGCAAGCCCCACCCTGAACATACCTGAACTTTGAAAAAACAATACTTTAAAAGTTTGCACCATCTTGGCACTTTGAGGACTTTTATTCCCTGTCCCCGTGGTGACAATGCACAAGGTAGCTCCAAAGGTTCCTGGTTCCTTGGGGAAGGTTTTGCAGATTAAACTTGGCTTTTCTGATGCTGCAACTGTTTTTAACTGTTTTTATCAAATAATGCAGTTCTGTTGCTTGAAATTAACTTGCAATGCAATTATTCATACTTTTGTTTTTATTGTAGTTAATGAATTTCCTGTGCTGAAGGCAGATGCAATCAAGTACGTGATGATCTTCAGAAGTCAGGTATGAACCCCAAATTTAACCCTAGCTTCTTGAATTTCTTCAGTAGAATGGGATTTTTCATTGTGGGCTCCTTCTGTTTTTTTTTCCTTCAGCTTCCTAAAGAGCAGCTGCTGCAGGCAGTTCCTCTTCTGATAACTCACCTGCAGGCTGAAAGCACGGTTGAGCACACTTATGCTGCCCATGCTTTGGAGAGGCTGTTCACTATGAGAGGCCCCAACAACACAACACTGTGAGTATTGGGCTAAATTGTAAGATAGATTTATACTGCATATCCTTTTTATGTGCAGTGCGTCAGAGTCAGGGTGATCTTTTGTCAGGAATGCAATGTAGGCCACTACATGTTGCTCTAATGCACAATAGACTTCTACGTAAAACACGTAAAACAAACGGCCAGCTCCTGCCATCGTATACCTTTGCCACAAAATGTGTATAAATCTGAGTTACAATGTCCCAACTACCAGGAATAGTTTCTAAATTTTTAGGTTATATCTTAGTTTGAAGTTCTGTGAAGTAAAGCATGTACTATCTTAAAAATATAAATTAGTACAGAGTCTTGGAAAAATAAAAGTTTACCTTTTTCAGGGTGTCCAAGGGGTCTTAAAAAGTAATAACAGTTAAATCAGTTTTGGAGAAATTTAGGCCCTTAAAAAGTCTTAATCACAAATTTATTAAGTAGTAAGTTTTGTGGGTATTCAAGCTCTGTCCAAATAGTTTGATCTAAAAAAAAATATTCATGAATGCATTTATTTTCTTCCTTGTGGCGTGTGGCAAATGAAAACAAAGATGTCCTGGAGTGCTCAGCCTGCCTGATA
>JAPMNP010725077.1:0-10070 GCA_029874935.1 Atherina boyeri
ATATATATATATACATATATATATATTGTGCTATTTTCTACAACATCTCCAACATGTTTGCTCTCATTTTTTATCAAATTAAATTCATTATTGTTCAGTTGTTGACTGTTGATAGGACAATAAATCAAGACATTTCAAGACTTTATGAGACTGAGTTTTTACAGACTAAGTAAATTAACTGATATTTGGCAGTTACAATATCTAACTGTGGATTGTTTTCATAAGGTTTTGTGTTTTCATGAAAAAACAAAGCTAAAATGTTAAGAAATTTGATAAATAAATCACAAAAATTGTAATGCTTCTGTCTGAAATGCTGTTAAGTAATTAGAGTTAACATTATTTTGTAATGTAGCAATACCTGTTTCTCTAAGTGCACTTTTTTATAGTCTTCCTCCACTGGAGTTCACAGTCGCCCAGGCTCAGCTGTAGATGAGCTGGAGGAGTCATTAGAGTAAAACCCACGGTGTCATGGTGCTTTGGCTCTAGCTGTGTTGTGCTTCGGAAGTAAAATAATTACAGGAAGCGAGGGACCCGACTAAATCATGCCAGTCTGTGGGAGAGAGGGTAGCAGACAGGAGCTGGACTGTTCGACCATGATGTCTATAAGTGCATTTCCTTAGCTATGCTCCTCCTGATCCAGCTGTCTCTTATATTGTGGATGCTCTGTTTATGTTTGGGAATCAATTGTTATTGTGCATGATGGATGAGCTGCTGGCAGACCTGCCCTTGCTCTGGAGTGGAGTCAGAGGTGGCCCGATTTAAGGGATAGCTTGTCTGCTTTGAAACTAAATGTGCAACTACAGCAACTGAAAATATTACAGCTGGTGGAAGACGCTGTGATCTTACTGATATGTTTTCATATCAGTAAAGTGGACATGAATATCATGAGGTGTATCTTGTTCAATGTAAACTAAACAGAAGGGATATGTTTATTGCATGTCGTAGAAAGTGTTTAGTCTACAACATGCAGATTTAATTACTTACTAAAACATCCAGGAGTGTTTAAGGGCATACAGAGTAGCCTGTCTGTACACATTTTGATGATGCTGTACAATCATAAAGGCACTTAACAGCTGGATTATAAGGTGCTGAAGTGCCTGTTAATGGACCAGCTACAGCTTGTGCTTTCTGGTAGTCTTGGAAGTATAAAACAGATAGGTGACCTAGATTAGATAAAGCAGTGTGTGTGTCTTCCCTGTCTTATACAAATAGGGAGAGCTCAGTAATAGCCGTAGTCTGAACGTGCACTTTCATCCCGGTGCTTTTTCTTGCCTCCAGCGATGGGAGTGGATGACCTTTTACTGTCAACTTCCAACATGACAAATTACAGAGGCTGGATGACCGTGTTTTTTAGGAATGCAAGAGTTCACTGCCTGGTCAGGCTACTAGCAGGGCAGCAGACCCCTACAATGGAGACAGATGTATTAATTGATAGATATTAGTCATAGATATATTGACTGGGGGCTCCGTATTTTGAGGCAAGAAATGTGATCGCCAAGAAAGCCTTTAAAGGGTTTCACCATACCTTCCTCACAGGGGCTGCCAGAGGATTACAGACCCACAGAAACTGGATCATGTACCCAGCATCAGAGCAAATATCTGCTGGGGTGAACTTTCATTGAGCCTTTGCAGGCTTTGTCTGGATCTAAAGACAAAATCCTATGCAACAGTTACTTCTGAAACAGACTTGTGTGTGGATTTCATTTTTCTTTTTTTTCCCTCACTCATCATGAACTTGTGGTGAAAGCTAAGAGGGTGTGTGTGACATGTCTTGGCTAGACATTCAGAGGTTACTCACGTGGTCTATGCTGTTGTTTGATGTCAATGCCCTGTTTAATTGGAGATCAGTTGGGCCAAATGCAGCTAGAGCCCTGCTTTCTGACCTCATCGAGCTGCTCTGTGCCATCCATTCAGCCCACTCTCTTCCAACTACATCAGTCACAGGCCTGTCAGTTGGCTCGAACAGCTTGTGAGTATTTATTGTACGTATTATATGTGGTGCATTTACTTGCTGAGAGACAGTCTCTTAAGATGTGCACCTGATGCTTAATTTACAGCACTTGATGCCAATAGTTATATTAAGGTCATTGATATGTTTACTGCTGACCAGAGTCATTGATAAAACAAAGGGACGTCTTTTGTTCACCTCATCAAATGTGCAGCCATGTGGAAATCATTACATATTTACTTGCAATGTTCATTCTGTCCCACACAGATTGGATCATTACATGCTCCTCATTTGTTCAATGACACTACTGTATTATGCAAATGCTTAATGTAATGGATTTAGTCCCATAGACTAAATATTACTGGTGTAGTTATCACATCTTGTTGTGTAGCCAACAGTTAGTGAGCTGAGTAAATGAAGCTAAAATTGACCATGCAGCATCCAATCCACGTTTATGGTGCAGCACTTTGTGAGGAAAGTTCTGGTTCTATTCATCCCTGGTGTCTTGAAAGATTTGTAAACAATCATACAGCTTATGCAGGTAAAAATTCATATTAGCTTTGAAATTAACTAAGGCTCGATGGACTCTATTGCAATGATTCCATACAAATGAACTGAATTCAGTGAGTGTTGATTTATCATAAACATCCTTGTCACAAATGCATTAACACACAGCTGCCAGCGTTTGTTATTTCAAAAGTTTAACTTTGCAATTTAAGCAGAGCATCATTAAAGGACATTCTAAAAAGCAGGGGCTGGTGATATCTAGAGGAGGCGGAAGACCAAACACACATCTGTTTGCTATTTTCACCATTGAACTGGAAAGACATAGTCCTGGGTACTTTTATTATAGAGAAACAAATGTTTGGCTAATAAAATCTCTCATGCAGGCTGAGGGGCTCAACCATTCTGTGGCAATATCACTGAAGGCTACCTAGATTCATGGCTAGTCCTCCAATAAAATAAACAGCCAATAAAACATGGGTCTGGGACTCCCCTGACAGCACTTTAACATCATTACACTTTCAACAAGCTTTCATTGAAAACTTGAATATATATTTGACTGTTCCCTATTACTTGTAGTCAACCACATGGGTCCAGACAAGGTTTTATGGCTTTCTACTTAATATCACATATCTCAGAGCGTTGTGTAGAAGTGCTGCTTGCTCAGTGAGTGTGAGCATCTTGTGGGGAGATCTGGGGCCGATTTGCGCTTGCCATTGCTTACATGAACTCCACTTCCACCTAATCACTCTGCCTTGACATCAGTAGCCAGAGAGCATGTGGAGGATATACATTTTCCAGCCACTGAGGAATTCTCAGGGACTTTTCTCTTACACAAGGAATTACACTATGAAAAAATAACAATTTGAGAATTTGATTGTTCCTTGGTATCACATTATGAGAGAAGTACTTGCTTCTTAATGAAAAAAGGGACATTAGAATGTTATTATGCAAATAATATTGAATCAAGGTTTTTTTATGCTGAATCTCCGTTTTGTGTTGAAATGAAAATATTTTATGTATAATTGAATCAGTTTACAGAGACTGAACGTGCACGACAAATTATTTATGTTACAAGGGACAACTTGCATGTTTAATCTGCTGCATTAGTTTTAGTCTAATTCGTGCCACTTTTATGTGCAGTCGAGCCAAGAATCAACTTGCCAAGTTTTTTTTTCCTTCATGGAGACATGAGAAAAGATCACTTTCTGTAAGGTTAATCCCTTTGACCCTTTCTTTTACTACAGTATCTAACTTAGTGTGTATACAAGTAGTTTAAAGAGGATTAGGCAGGTCCTTAATAGGGGATTACCTAAATCCTCATGTTGTCTGTTCCGAATTGTGTTACATGAGGGATTAGACTCAGCAATAGCTGAGGGCAGTTTGGTTAAGAGGGTGGCATTTAAGACATGTTGCTCCCCTTGTTCTAATTGGATTTAAGTGGCTGGTAAGCTTCACAACTTGGTGTAAAATACAAGGGCTGTGTGCCACGTTCCACTCAAAACAGTGAATGCTGGGAGGTGTAAAAGATGTCACACTGACAGAAATTGAAGAACCTTCTTTTACTCTTTAGGTTGAATTTTGTCAGTTAGAGTCTGTAATTACAAGCTGATGACAGGATCCCTACACTGTGTGGTCCAGTGCATCTTTGTATGTGTGTTTCTGTTTAACACATAGCAATGATGCCAGACTCCCTCTATAGGATGCAAGAGGTACTTCAAAACACCAGTAGGGAGGTATCTATTCAATAATGGTGTATTGAAGTACTATTCTGCATAGTTACAAGAGATTATA
Organism: Atherina boyeri; assembly: GCA_029874935.1. Classification (NCBI taxonomy): domain Eukaryota; kingdom Metazoa; phylum Chordata; class Actinopteri; order Atheriniformes; family Atherinidae; genus Atherina; species Atherina boyeri. The sequence goes on from JAPMNP010725077.1 coordinate 4,247, forward strand.
TTAATAAAGTGATTTTTATTGATAATTTAGTGAGTCAGTTTTTCCTGATTCAGTCATAACCACAAATTATGCTTTTAAAATTGTGATTTTACATTATCTTTTAACAAGAGTTTACTGGAAATGGTATCTTGACGCTTTTCTTTTTCATCAATGCAACACAGTGTTTCTATATACAGTACATCATAAACTATTATAGTATTAAAGCCAGATCATTCTTGGAAAGTAATTTCTTATCTCACTGAGGTTTCTGTCTGGTTATGTAAAAGAGAAATGAAAATGCAATCCATCAAAAACAAAATAAAACTTCCCCTCAAAACATATATGATTTGACTTTCTTTGGAAAAATTCTGAAAAAGTAAAAGTTTAACTTTATGATAATTTTGGTCAGTGTAGTCTATACATGTTGATTAATGTATACAAACTCAGTGTTCTTGTTCTTGGTTTGAATGAAATAATGTTACAAATATCAGGGCCGTAACTTTTATTGCAGGATTTTAGGCTGTTTTAACAAGAGCTTGGTGTAAATCGGTAGCAGAGTGTACATAAGGAATTAAGATTAATCTGAGAATATACTGTCATAGAAATCCTAATTTTGGTTGATTTAATTTTTCTATTATCAAGACTTACTGAATTACAGATAGAAACAAAGAGATAAACATGCATATAAATCTGCTTTAAAATGTCAACAGCTGCTGCAGTCAAATAAACAAAAATGTGTCTTTAGCATCTTAATGATCCGAATCCAAGAATTTATTTACTCTTTCAGCCTTGCTTTCTCCAACAGCTGTTATTTTACATTGCATTGACTTCAAATATGTGCAACTAAAAACTGCCATGTCAGGCCAGATCTGTAATATCACCCGTCAGAAACATGCAGAGTTAGTTATCACACAGAACCTCCCAAAACCATCACCTCCTACTCACACTCAAAGAGACACTGATAGGCCATTTTACTCAGCACTCTAGCTCAAGCTGTACAGTTTGTTTTAGAGTTTGACTCTCGTGTAAGTGTGCATTAGCAACCATGCCAGAGGTGTAACCAACAGCCTCTCTCGAGGTTGTGTTCTTCACTGTTTACATCTCAAGAAACACAAACAACTCAATTTGTTTGCGACTTAAGTTTTAAGGCATCCCGCTTGTCAACTGATATTCATGGAATTTCAGTGAGGGTCTCACTGTGAGCCAGAGCAGAGACGCAGGGAGGCTGACAGCGCTAATGGCTATAAAGATAAGTGGAAGAATGTTGACGCTTGAGAAAGCCACAGGCAATGGGAGAGGATGAAAGAGAGAGTTCACCACTTACACCGCTCCCTCACAACAGGAGGGGGACACAGTCAGTATTTATCAGCTCTCTCACTTCAAATTACTCCCTTCAAACACTGCTTACAAAAGTGAATGAATAAAGCTGATTCATACAATCTCACAAGCCAATGGTGTGTTTGATTGCATCCTATCAAGACTGTTACTGTTTATGTCCACTTGCCTGTTGCTTGAATATGGAACAGCAAGTCATAAATAAGACCCTGATTTTTGCCTGTTGAGATAAAACATGTTGCGATTTGAGATGTCTGCCTGCCCTTCATACTTTGTCTTTTATCTGTCTTTTTCGGTCCTCGTTTTGTCTCCATCTGTTTCTGTCTGAGGTGCGGCCAAAGTAAACACTGTGTTCAGTCCTCTCAATCACAGGATCTCTCAAAGGAAGAGGGGGCAGTGCCCTGGCACAGTGCTGGTGGCCAGGCCTGGGGACTGGAAGAGGAAGTAGGCCACTGCCTCAAAAACGTTCTATCATTGCTGCACCAGTAGGGAATTCACATCTATCAGAACATGTGCTTGCTAACTCAAGTGCTCCTACTTGACATAAATATTTGCATGACATTGGTTGACACGGGAGATCCTATCATAAGTCATACAAACTCATCATAGCCCATTACAAGCAGCACTCTCAGTGACCACCAAGACAGACAGTGGCTAAGTAGAGAATAATGGCTGACTCCTGGCCCAGCAGCAGCAGCTACAGTTACAGAGACATGGGATCATTCTGTCATCACTTTTTTAAACAAAATGTCATCCTAGCTATTAGATTGTCATTTTTAGCTCCTCTGTCACAGCCCCGCAAAACGTAGTGACAGATAGTTCTCCTGCTGCATGCCTCTTGGCAGTTATGTGCCTGTGCTTTTTCCCACGTACTTCATCCTTTGCCTGGCTGCAGCACACATCACTCTCAACTATGCTTTGTCTAGCAGCATGAGGAAGAGCCTCTCTGTTATTTTTGGTGCATGAATGTGTCCGAGAGGTGTTGCGAGTTCGAGACAAGCCTATTCATTATACTTTTGTCCATCAACACTTACTGTTTTTGAGAGGAAGCCTTGGTTTTCATGCAGCGCAGGGGCCAGTTTGTGTCCAAATGAGCATTTCCCTTATTCAGTGAAAAAAGGCAGCTTGTTTTTCTACTCATGCTGATATGAAGTGTGTTGCAGATAGCCTTGGCATAGAACCAATACAGTTTGCCAAGTAGGTTATCCTGCTGTACTCTAAAACATAAATCTACTGCTAAACAGTAACTCCTACAAACACGCGCACAAGTTTATCTATAACGTAAGTAGCCTGGGGAAAAAATCAAAAATAAATCAAAACAGATTAACCATGTTTTGCAAGGCAATGCTAAAGTGTATCTAATGTGTGTGTGTAAATGACTCTTCCTGTCACTTGCAGTGAACGTTTATTTCATTGTCTACAAACAGAACCAGTCTGTGCAGGTTCCTCCTCTGCCACATGATTGCAAAGCTTCAGACCAGATAGAATAATAGATGTTAGAGTGGTAAGTTCACATGACAGTGATCAAGATAAGGATTATTTGCATACATACATGCTGGGACTCTGTAGAGAATGATCACTGTCATCTTGAAACAATGGAGCTGATATATGAAATATGACAATACTGAGACATTCATGGTTATTGATTGGTATTGTTAGGAGATTTAAAAGAGCCATATGTCTTCATCTTCAGCAATGACATATAAATAAGTTTACTGCACTGTGTGAGCCAAAACCCAGAGGCAACATTGCAGAATTCTGAAACACATCAAACATCACATAGTTACTTCATTGCATTTTGTGCCACGATGGTGAGATTCTTGCATGAATTAGTAATATAAATTGATCTAAACCTTTTTCTTGACAAGCACATCAATGTAAAGAAAAGGAGGGAAGAGTTTGTTATTGACATACTAATGAGTTTCTTATTACACAGGTGTGCACTTATTGTACTGTAATAAATGTAGTATCATAATACACTGCTAATATTTACAGTGCAGCTTTGTAAGTGGAACACAATATGTGGTTTCAGGGCTCATGCATCTTAGTCAAGCATGATTCCTGTTGTGTTTATGAAATAATCTGTTCTCTATTTGTTTGGAATCGTCCCAGGCAGGAGGATGTTGCATCCTCTCAATGTTAGCAAAGTTGCACCGATGAACGTTTGCTTGAGACTGCACTCGTATGTCAATGTTTACCCCATTAGTGACAGCTTTGAGGCAGCAGGCCACTTAATACTGTCTGCGTTGCCCCCCGACTGTCCCCACACACCAGTTCAAAAGTTCAGCCACTTCCTCAAGGGTTTCATCACATTCTCGCTACATCTTGATTTTCAAAGCTTCGCGAAGAGGCTCGACCTGTCAGGAGATACCACAAAAAGAAAAAAAAAGAAAAAAGATGATGAAACACAGGTTTGAAAGCAGAGCTGGTCAGGCCAAGAAAGCTGCCTCCTGGCTTTCTGGTCAGGAGGCCTGGAAGATGATGCTTATTATAAAGGCTGTGTTGCAGTCCAGGGCATGGTTGCCTGCATCAAGCTAGAGGAGGAATTGATTGTTCTGGTAACTGATGAAGCTCAGGCACAATTAGATTGCAAGGCAGCGCTGTGAGGTGAGAGAGCAGCCTGCCTGCCTTGCTGCTGATTGATGGTAAAATAATAACTGCTGCGTATTAACTGTAGAGTTCACCATCAGGTTAAGGTGGGCCAAAAATTGCTGCTCTTATTAGATTCTGATATGACTTGTGATGTAAAAAGATTATTTTCATTGTGGGCAGTCCCTCTGCATACAGTGAGGTGGTTTCCCACATCTACATAAGAGCTTAGGAGGAGAGTCAGGAGGACATTGGGTCAGGAGTCACACCAGGACAAAAGCACATTTTTCTCTGACATTCAGGCCTCTAAATACATATGTGAAGCTTTATTAAACACAGTCATTCACAGTGAAGGTCTGAGGGTCTTTCACAGTTTCACTGATTCTTGATACCTCCTGTACTGCATCACTGTCTACTCAAAACTGTAGCTCCCAAAAAACGAGGCAAGCTGCAGTTTATCATATTACAAGACATCAAGATGAATATCAGTTTTCATACACACTTCAAGAAGCCAAACAACTAAATGTACAACCATATTATAATATACGAGAGAAGAAATCTGCTGCTCATGGAGAGAGGTAGTGCCACTGAGCAGTCCATCCATTCTTTCAGATAAGGATTAGGTGGGCCAAACAGTCAAACAGTCAAACAGCAAAAGCGTTTTCTTTTTTTCCTGAAGAGCGTTTCCTCAACGCATGGTTACAAAACAATCCTCCTCCCCTCCTCTCAGTGTGTAATCCTGCTGGTCATTTGTTAGCTCGTGCGGCTCCCATATGGAGGCGAGGCCGCCGGCAGAGTGCTGGGGAATGCAGGAGGTGAGAGCATACAGTCGCATATCAGAGCTTGGGGATTCACGCTCATTTATCTCCATTTCTTGCACACGGTGTCTAGTAATAAAGGCTCAAGTGAAAATGGTGTTTATCATTGCAATGACAACATCTCCCAGATGCCGCAGAAGAAATCTAGAAAATAGATAACGCATTACAATAACAAGTCCTTACTTTGCGGAGAATCCAATTAGGAGAGCCTCACATCATGTTAATCAAGCGGAGGTGGACTGGTTCACTTAGACCAGTGGATAACAGAGCAGAGGGAGGTCTGGTCCGGGTGAACGGGGTTAGATGCTGTTAAACCTGCTGCATACATCAGCAGTCATCTAGTGTGGGGAGCTTTACCCCCTAGTGGTTAAGGGGAGGAATACAAGCTTCAGCTGCTTTTAATAGGCATTATAGAAAATCTGTTTAAGTGCTGACATATAAGAGTGAAAACATCTACAAGGAACTTCAAGAAATTGAGCTACACTTTTGTTTTAAGAAATTCAAGATAATTAATTTATAGATAAACAACTAGTACCGTGGAGTTTTCACCGCAGCAGACAGCTGGGATGTTATAAATGCAGATGTTTATACGTGCATGTGTCAGGAGGGCTGTGATGGTGGGATATGTTGCTGTGTTGTTGCAAAGTGGGCGCACCACTGGGAATGTCTGTTCTGGTGTGTTGCTTTCCTGCTGCTCAGCATTTTGCAGGGCCTCAGGGGGACATGGAAGGGACATATGACTGGGCCATGCAAAGCTGAGCTAGATACTCCCACCGTTCCGCAACAGACACAGCCTTTCGCTGTCCGTCTGTCTTTTCATTGTCAGCCTGCTGCTCAGCACAGTGGCAAACATTTCAACAAGGGTGTATGCTCTTCTCCATTTCAGTTCATATCCCAAACGTCTCATACCTGACATTTGCAGGTGAGCAGGTGCACATGCTGTTGCCACAAGGACAAAATGGACATTTCTGCTTTCCTCTCTCAGCAAAGCTCTGTGCTGACATAACAATTTACCACCCACCAGCACATGCTATGTTTGGATCACTCTTTAACATTTACATGACCACACGATGATTTATTGGTTTTTTTATAATTCTTTGTTC
>JAPMNP010725083.1:0-11598 GCA_029874935.1 Atherina boyeri
TCTGCTTCAGCACACCTGACTCAAATCAATGAGTCATTGTTCAGAACATCATGGGCTGTTTGATTCACTTAATGTGAGGCAGGGAAACACCAAATACCTGCAGGACAGCGGCCCTCGAGGACCGACTTTGGACACCCCTGCATTAAGTGAACAGGTTAACATGATGCATGAATGAATGAAACAAGTTAGAAGATGTCTTTGTTACCTACATGAAGGCTGGTACTAGAAGCTGAAAGGTTAATGATAGCTGAACTGGCTCCATCTGCAAGCTACAAGAGAACATGCACACACACATAAAAATGAACACACTTTCAGATTAGCGCGTTAAGGTTAGCCACAATATCAACATCAAATCTGCAGGATGAATTTCAATCAAGCAGTCTTTAAAAAAGAAGGCTTGAAGTATGAACCCGAAACATACAGAAACATCATCATGGTGATCATATTTTCTCCAGATAGCGTATGAATTTGTCTGAGGTCCTGGTGTGTGGTGTGGACAGCAACCCTCTGAATGTTGATCAGGAGCGTCAACTCCAAATCAAAAGGAAAAACTGTTTCATTTTCATTTTCACATGCTAGGTGGGTTTCACCTTCGGGCATGCTTCTTCAGATATTGGCAGCTCCTGAATCAATACATTGACATAGGAGGAAATAATTTGAGCAAAAATTCTACTTTCTTGTTATATCTAGATGAAAAAATTGGATCCATTTTACAGAAGCTTTATGCAGGACCTTCAGAACATTTTGCACTAGCGTATTGACAATCAACCTTTACTTGCCCTTACTTTTAAAATCATATTTCTCAATATTAATACTTGGCATGACCACTTTTCAGATGCAAATCTACCATTTTCTAACATCCTGTCAGGAAAAAAAAGAGAGATCCACTGATGTGTTGGGATATTTGTTCATCTATGCTGCAAAATACCAGTGTGAATGCAAACATCCTCTGCATGTATAGGTGACCCAATGAGCAATTTTTGAAAAAGAAAATAAGCCTTTTTCAATTTAAAGTTATGATATAAAATATTTGGAAACCACTAGATGCACCAGAACCACATAATATCAGACCAAAACAAAGCTCCTTCATGTAATGGAAGAAACTCTGCACGCACTAAAATGTGCAGTCAGACTGTCTAAAAACATACAGCAGAACACAGCAGCTGAGATTACAACACACACCTATTACACCTAATAATATGTCTAGCCTTTCATATAAATAGATGGATTCTCTAAAACTAAAAAAACATGCAGAGTTGGTATCATGTTAAGCCAAAGCTATGACTGAAAACTGCACATCACTGACAGTTGGTCAGAAGTAGAGAAATTGTGATTGGTTCTCGAACTTCCTAGCCTCTATTTTTCATAAACTTCCATCTGAAAATCAGAGGTGGAAGTAATTTATTACAAATACTCAGATTACTGTAATTAAGTAGTTTTTTTGGGGTACTTGTACTTTTATGAGTAGATTTTCAAGTCTGTACTTTTACTTATACTTAAGTATTCTTTAATCCATGTAATCTACTAAATTACTTTTTACAATTTAATTCATATCCAAACATTTTATCTGCATTTTTGTAGCCAGTAAGGGGATTTGATAACAAACAAGCCAATGAAAACCAGGTCATGAGGACGAAAAACAAAACAAAACAAAACAAAAAAAGCATGTTAATGATTGAACTTTTGAACTAATGATTCTGAATGAAGAAATTAACCAGTTGCAAATGTTTTCATGGATATTTAATCAATAGTCGTGGTTCCTCATGTAATTTTGTTTTTTTCTGTCGGAGATATTTGCTGTATCAGGAAATAAATCTTAAAATGAGAAAAAACAAGGGAAATAGGCCTACACTTGTTTTGTATCTTATCAATTATTAATGAATAATAGATTGTTGGCGTTTTAACTTTTGGTAAAGGAAAACACACAATTTCCAGCCCTAGTCTGGAGAAGTGACGGTGACATCAGCCGTTAAAAGTAACAAATACGCCGAGTAGTTTTTTATGAATACTTTGTACTTTTACTTGAGTATTTCTCTAATACCAGTCGGCTACTTTTACTTGTAACAGAGTAATATTTTAGCAACGTTACAGTACTTGTACTGGAGTACAGATTTTCAGTATTCTTTCCACCACTGCTGAAAAATATCCATCTGCTCCATCAGTAGCAGTATGCACCACATCTGTAAGGCGAACAACCATGGGCTCTGCAAATAAGAGACATTTGGAAGAAATCTGAGAAAAGTCACTAAGTTATAAATATTTTTAATATTCACTCCACCAAATCAGAACAGTGTTATAGAAAGTATACAGTCTCAAAAAAAGGGATCAGGGATACCGATCATATTTAACCTGCTTTAAAAATGACTATGGAAGAGGATAGTATTGGTTAATTTTGAGCTCATGGCTGAACAAAACCATCAATGGTATCGTTGATGGTGTGTAAGGCCCTTAAAACAAGCCCACTGTGTCTCGTCCTCAGAATTTACCCTAACTTTTGTCAATCCTCAGACATTACATCCGATCAAACTGGTTTCTACTCTGACCTTTGTTATTACTCGTATATTGCGGCTTTACCAATTTCTGAGAATACAAACAGAGCTTCAAACAAATGCAAAACATGCAAGGAGGCCATGATAATTATATGTACGCATAATTAAAAGAAAGTAAATTCATGGTTTTATTCTCCTTCCAGTTGTTGCCTTCTCCCATTATTCATCTATAAGCCATTACATGAAATAAAAACATCAACCAAGCATTGTTCTTAATGCTGAGTCTAAAAAGAATCTGATGAAACTATTCTGCTTATTGTTAAAGTTATTGAACAATTGTTGAGCTCTGGTCTTCCAAATTACATATCGTGAATCCTCCTCTGGTTAGAATCAGTAAACGTGTAGAGCATTTAACCGTCACCGCAAATGTATCGGCTGGTTGCATTACTGTTATTGTATCCACACTGTTGCTTGGATGTCACTATAATTGAATGGGGGTGTTAATGTCATGGAGTTTACACTCGTTTCGACACCCTCCGTGGACTCATTTCACCCACAAACACACACACCCATTAAATTACATATCTTAGCTAATGCTGTATGTTTTTGGACCTCCCATGTGAACATGCCCCCCCCCTCAGAATTCAATGCAAGAAGACAAGTGTGCTTTTGCATCAGTGCGAGAGAATAGAAAAGTGCATGTGGTTTGGTTTGTGCCAACATCATCTCTCCTTATGTTTAACTGCACAAAACATCTATGTGTGTGAGTGTGCCAATCAAAATATGTTGCAAGTGAACATAACAACAATTATTACAACAGTACTAAGGTTAGATAAAGTCTTCAGGAAATAAATGGAAGTCAATGTGAAATAATGGAAACAGGATGGTGTGTTGGAAGCTGTAGTGGCGCCTGTGGGTTAAAGGCTGACAGAAAGAGGAACACAGAGAAATTAAAAGTAGAAAAAACACCAGTGAGGACTTAAAGATGATGGAAGAATCAAAAAAGAAATGAGTGGTTGATGAACCACAACAGTGCAGATGATAATACAAGGATGCTCTTTAATTAGCTGCCACATTAAAACAACTGTCATCTTGATAGATAGAAGGAAGGAATGACAAAAGTAAATTAATGGATGAAGGAAATTGTAAAGACAGAAGGACAGTAAATGTAGGAAAGAGAATGATCGCAATGACAAACAACAAACACATGGGTAAAGGCAACTAGAACCAGAGGTTAAAGGAATAAAAGGAACAATAAAAACATAAATGCATGGGAAATTTTGATCAAATAAGTAAAAGAGAAATTAAGGCAGGCAGAGAGTAAGTAAATAAAGTAAACTAGGTGGGCTGAAAGGAGAGAAAGGATGAAAAAGGAGGGCCCACAAGGAAAGTGACAGAGATTAAAAGAAGAAAAATATGTTTTCAGAAAACGTTCAGCAAAATAAGAATGTAATAAAATAATAGATGAAAAAAGAGCCAAAGGTTAAACAGTAAAAGAAAGCAAAGAATGGAGTGATGAAAGGAAAAAAGGAACAAAGAAGACAAAAAGAAATCTACTGGGCAGCATTTATTTATTTATTGTAAAGGGAAGAGCGGGAAAAGATATGCTGGAAAAGAGAAGAAGAAAACAGGGCCACCAATAGTTTTAAAAAATCCTTTTGAATGTGGGAAATGTCAGTAACCTGATGAAATAAAAGAATAATACGAAATCTGGATCTTCTGGATGTTCTTCCAAACAAAGACTGGAAATTTGCATCAGGCTGTTACAGTTAGCATGCCTTGTAACCCAGCAGGAGCCGCTCTGATGTCGGCTTGGCTTGTTCGTTCCCTGGAAATCTCTTTGTAAAAAATGCAAATGTTGTGTTTGCTAAGTTGCTGCAAAATTGAGGAAATCTGCTTGCAAAGCTGTCCTAAAAGAAAATTCACAGCAAGAAGTAATCTCAGGAGGAGTGTTTGGAAGAACCTCTATAGTTCAGGCAGTAGTCTGCCTGCTGTTCGGCACAGTCAGTAACAGCAGGTTTCTTTTCAGAAACCCCTAAACATACTGAGATTGAAAAAATTAGCAAATGCAGAGATATGTGACCCAATGGTGCTGTTTTGGGAAACAAGTTTCAGGAATTTACGAAAAAAAGTTTCAGTACAATTTCATCACAGCTGCCCCGCTGCACATGCCACAGGGAAATATAATAACAATACTAAAGTTAAGATGCCCTAATCGCAGATGGATGGACATCGCTAGCCACAAGATGACACCATAGTACATTTGAAGAAAACGTGTTAATTTCTATGTTGTTGAAAACTTAGATTTTTCATTTATTTTGGAGAAGTGAGAACCTGAGAAGTGACAGCTTTTAAAGGTTAGAAGAAAAATGGGTCTAGATTATCATTCAATTTATGTGCGAAAGAGAAAAACGTAGAAAAATCAAATAGAAGATTGGTTTATGGTGAATAGAGGTAAAATAGGTATTTGAGGGAAACCTGGAAGATAGGAACAGAGGAAGTGAGGAAGGAGCTGAGGAAGGAGGTGTAGATGACCAAACAAGATGAACGGAGAGTTCCAGTGAAAATAACTTACAAAGCACAGACTCCTTTTGTTCCTTGTAGGACAGGAAGCGAGGAGAGGTGAGAAAGTTAGAGGAGATGGAAAAAGAAAGGATTACACAAAGATGACAGGAAGATTAGAAGAGAACAGAGGGTTGAATCGGGTGAGGAAGGGGAAAATAAGACACAACAGGAAGTCAACAATCAATGAAAGGAGAGTGGAAGTTAGAAGAAGAAAAGCGAAGAAGGTGCAGGAATCCAGATCAGACGTTTTGAACTTTTATCCTCAAACAAAGAAAGTTGACAGGAATCACGAGCTTGGAATTCTTTCCCAAAACTCAGAAGTCTTTAAGTGTTACCTCAGAGCTCTTTAAAAAAAGTAAAGGGTTGATCCAGTGGTTTTCCACGTTGAAGCCTATTAACTTCAAATCCTGTAGACTTAAATATTTTGTTTCCAAGACCTGCCATGCTGTCTTCACTGATTTCTAACCGAGAAGTCACTGGTATGAGAATTAATACTATAATCACTGTAGCAGAGACAACTGGGATACTCACATCATTTTAAAGTAAGAGTTTTATTCTATGTTATTAAGAGTTAGATCATTTTCTCTGTGTTGGCCATGCGTTGGACTATCGACCCTTTAGGGACCAATGGCAGGCTTGATAGCCCCGGCGGTGCCAAAAAGTTCAGTTTGCCGTTTTTCTATTCTTTTTTTTTAACACCAACTCATTTCCATCACTATTTGAACTTAACGTAATCTCTTAAACACAATAAAGACTCCTCTTTTTGATGTTTTTTGACAGGAATTCAGTGACCACAATGTGATGACTTTGCATTCCTTCTACTCCAGCTGCCTGTCTTGTTGATGCTGACGTGATTTCACAAGGATAACTGTGGTCTGCGTAGTTAGTATTTATGGGTCTGCATTATTCATGTTTGACCCCCCCAAACTGAACCTCTTGTGGTCTGCCAAACCAATAAAATCTAATAATGTTGTCATCTAATTCTATTCAATCCTCTGTTCACCAGCATTCACAAAGAAACCACTTAATAAACCAGGATAGTATCTATGTATCTGGGGATATGAGGTTTTCTTGCTTTCACAGAATGTATTTTCTCTGTAATTGACTTTACGTGCTCTTCGAAGTAAATGTTGAAAATCTTTGGCTGATACATTTGGAAAACACATTTAATTCTAAGAGCATGGTCGAAAGACAAAAGGCAAAAAACATAACAAAACAAAAAGTGTAATGGCTTGTAATGACCCAAAGATCATCAGATAAACCACTCCTGTCAGGTTGTGGTTGTTGTGTTTGGAAACTCTAAAACTTCAAAATGACATTTTTGTGGACGCATTACAACGATGAATATTCTGAATGGGGGAAAAAATACCCTATAAAAGAGGGTCGAGGAGTCAGGCTAAAAAGTTGTCTGACTTTCAAGGTGTTCATCTCCTCATAATGATTTTATGTGATTTTTGGATGAGAAATGTGGACAACAATGGTTATCAAAATGTCTACGTTGTTGAGCATTCAGAGAAGTCTATCTACACTACAATGAGTGCAAAATCAGATCTTCACCTCAAAACAAAAGCCATTTTCTGTTTGACCCCTTTTCATTTTCTACAAATCTTCCTCAAAATGACATCACACACGTTTTTGTTTATCTTTGCCCTCTGGACAAACCAATAAAACAGTTCTCTGATTTTAATAAATTTGTTGTATGATTTAACAATGCTAATGTTAGGAGTTTGGATGAGTTTGAGGAAAAAGAAAAGACATAATATAACATTTTCTTTCTTTTCTTCTATGCTTTTGACTTTTACACTACATAATCAACATAAATACATAAATACCCAGCACCAAGATAAAGTCATCCACATCATTCAACTCCACACTATTGTAGTATCTGTCATGACCCTTGTGGAAGGCCGTGACAAAAAATGACGAAAAGACACCTCTGCTGCTGCCAAAATATGTCTATATAGGGTTTTTATATAGCCAGGTCTGCCAAGGCCAGGTGCCCTGATAAAGAGGATCACCCATTTGGCACACACACTTACAGGCAAGAATACAGGAAATAACCTGGCAAGGCCAGGGCCGTCACATACTGTATAGGCTATCATAAGCCTGGTATTCACAAACATTAAACAGATGAGTAATAGTATGCTTCCCTGACCTTACAAACACGCCTTTGTAGAAGATAAAATTAAATAAAGCAAAGATAGCAAGAAAAAACTAGAGAAGAGCAGTGTTCAAAGTCATCAACTAATCACAATCAGAGTCTCCAATGACTGAAGGCAGTCGCTGAGATAAACTAAAATAAGCTAAGCTACACAGTAGCTTTGAAATAGTGATTTCTGTACTCTCCAAGCAAGAGTAACTTTTTTTTTTCTTGGATAGTCTAGTAGGTCAGAACAAGTTAACAAAGAAGAAAGAACTTTCCAACAATGAAATAAATCTTCAGCTAGCCAAAATGTTGATTATACATTTTGTGACAAAATGTATAAATGTATAAAATGTAAAAATGACCATTTTTATGACAAAATCAAAGATCGATCGATCTATCAATCAATCAATCAATCAATCAATCAATCAATCATATTATCTATATAGCATGTTTTACATCCAAAAAGGTGCCCAAAGTGCTGCTGAGGAGGCCTAACAGCAAACAGAATAAAAACGGCACATGTATATGTGAAATTTAAAAAATAATACAATTAAAGCAAATAAAAACACCCAGTTAAACGTTATAGTGATAAATTAGACGACTGCCTGAAAAGATGAGTCTAAGCATCGACTTAAAGACCTCAGTTGAACTTGCAGCCCTGATATCCAATGGGAAAACTTTCCAGAGGTGTGGTGCAATGGCGGCAAAAGCCCTGCCACCCCTGGCAGGGCAGCAAAGATAGTGAACATATGAACTCTGTTTAACTACTCAAAGCTTTCGTAAAGCTTCAGCATAGAAAACTTTTTCAAATTGTTAGCTTTGTAGAATTTCATAGATAAATGAAGTAGCCTCTCAGCAACAAGATGGCCAACATGGTGTATGGGTGGAGTAACTTATCCACTCACATGTGACGTTTCTACTTGGCCTACTGAACTACATGCTAGTGGAGTTTTATACCCCCTCTTGTTGGTGGTGTTTAAAGTAAAAAACTGCAGTTTATTAAGTAAAGGATTAGTTTAAGTTCACCATTTTACAATAACACAAACATGCACAGAAGAAAAGATAGCAGCTCATATTACAACAGACAAAGCGGAAGTTATTTTGTCAGTGCTGAGGACACAATCAGGCCAATTGTTTGTTAGTTGTATCAAATTTCTAAAATGTTGTATAATTTGCCTCTTAAGATTATCAATTTCAGTGGGAAACTATGCGCCCAAAATTAGTTACTGGTCTTCTTGTGTGTAAATCCCTTATAACACAGTGATATTCACGGGTAGCAGTTATAACCAACTAACTAAGGAGATATTTACCTGGTCACAGACGAGTGGCTCCTCATCATCAATGTCAATAAAAACCTCCCCAGATGTCAAATGGGGCGTCTCACCTTCACACATAAAACACACAGAGACATTATTTATTATAAGTCATCAGTCTGGATCTTTGTTTCCATCCACCCATCTCTACATCTCTTACGTCTCCATCCATCATTCTCCTCTTCTTCGTCCACAGCTTGCTCCCCTTCTTGAGTGCACCGGTACTCCTCCAACGATCGGATTGTGCACTGACCGACCACCGGCTTCCTCCCAAACTGACGGTTGTCAATAACTTTGATGACGATCGGCGGCATGTAGAGCTCCTCACGGGGGAGTCTCTGCGGAGATAGAGAATGTAAATAATTTTAATTCATTGACTTAGAATCACTTGCAGGTCTGGATATGATTGTTATATGATCAGATATGATTCAAATTGACATTGTGCTTCTAATAAGAGTTTAAAATTGGAAAATACTTGCAAATACTTGTTTTTTTTCTTTCTTTCTTAAACATTTGTATCAAAACAAAAATTGAAACTTTGACTGTTGCACTCATAATACCAAACATTTCAAATGTCCTAGCTCGAGTACAGCTGTGATCGGTTCAGTGAAGACAGAAAAGGCTTCAGAAGACAAGCAGACCATCACTTGTTGAAAATCTCCAGCTTGGTGAAGATAATATAGGTGCTGCAGCTGGAGCGGCATCTGCAGCATTTGCCGCATGTTTTCTCTTAAAAGCTGTCAGGACAAAACACGGTTTGATTAGCTTGACTTCACTTGGCCTCTCTGGCAGGCAGCTACAGCACCAGCTACATGTCAAGGAAATCTCTCAGTCTAATCCAGCCAATCTGACTCAGAGGCCAAAAAATGGGTGGTTACTGTAATTCGTTTGACCTCCCTGGCTTTAAAAAGGCTTTAGCAAGGTTAATAATGCTAATGACACAACAAACCAAGGGGATTAATATTACGTGCTTAGACTCTTCAAAGACTTGTAATTAAGGAAACTATGGACATGACATTTTCTTCTGTCTCTGTGGCATTAGAAAACACTGTCAACTTGAGACCTTAATATCATTAACTTTAAATGCTTGGACTTTGTTCAGGGACTGAATTAAAGGGAAAACTATGTGCATATTTCCATAGTCTGATTTAGCCAGTGGTAGCCTTGTGGTGGTCAAAACAGGACCTTAGTCTTGTTAACATTAAACTGCACAAGCCAGAGCAACGATATGTGTTTGAGGGAAAAATATGTGAATATTTCCATACTCCAGTTAAAGCTGTCATAATAAAACACTGAGGTGATCAACTTCAGACCTTAATATTGTTAACATTTAACTCCCGAGCCCGTTTTGGAGCTCCTGCTGTTGCCGTTAAGGAAAATGTGCGTAACATTTCCATATTTCATTTTAGGCTCTCATAAGAAAACACTTTGGAGGAATGTAATGGCAGCAATGTAAACGCAGTGGAAATATATTCTCACAGGATGTATAATAACGCCTTGCCAGCTATGTCAAGTTAATTAAAATAAATGACTAAATAAGTGGCAGTGAAGTGGAGTTAGTAGCAGATGTGTATAAAGTTTGGTTTTATATAATCACAAGCCTTATCTAAGCTCTCATAGTCAACATTTTTGCATTGGTAAAAGTTCCTATGAGGGCTTATACATAAAGTTCCTTTTTCTTCTAAGGAGGATTTCTTTTGATAATTATTCAACTGGTTTTAAGTTAATTTCCTTGAACAGCTGGTGAACTTCATGCTTCATGAAGCACTTTAACAGTCTGAATAGTTTATGGGGATGTATTGAGTCCAACTATTGATTTACATTTAATTTCCCTACTTTACTGGTCAGTGGGCAGTTTTCAGACATTAAAGAGAGACTGATGACTTTGGGATCTGATGTGATGGTTTGACTTTATGAAAATGAAGACACAGATACCTATATTTGCATATAAACAAGTTTACGTTGTCTCATAATATTCAATCCTAATGTGTCATGATCTGATCATCCAAACTGTTTTCCAAAAGAAAACAAAGATGTGAACACTAACCACAGGTGCAAAATCAAGTTAAAGGTTTATTTTTTGTTTCTAGAAATCAACATCCATGTAATTAGGGTTACTAATGATGCCACTAAAAGTCATACTAGTGAACTTTGGCAGATTTTCTCACTGAAGCATCCCCTAACGAGGACCAATTCAGCATCCATCCTCATCCTGTCTCTTCTCTGAGCTCTCTCCAGTCAGTAAAAATCAGTTCGATGTTGACTTGTCTTATTTTATCTTATATTTTTGGGGGGAAAAAACTTTTTTTTTATTGAACCACTGCGAGTGAACATACAGTGACATCCACATAACTTTTATAAATGAAATCCCGTCCCCCCACACCCCCTCTTGGCAGCATCTCTGCCCTATCGAGTCTCCCCTGGACCAGTCAAACATCACGTGATAACAATATATTATGATGGGCAGTGTTCCTCTGTTCACAACACAAGGGGTTTGTCCTTTATCTGCACAGCGGCACCCAACCACAACCCTAGAGTTGGGGCTTTGGCATTATTAATCCGTGCAGTTGACAACTCAGCTCAACTCAACTATTTCATGAAAATAAATCAGCCATTTAGTACTAAGATCATGAGGTGGAAACCATCTTTGTACCAGGAGTTTTTTGGCAGCTGTGACACCGCTCAGTAACATTTTATGCTGTTTCTCGCTTAAATGCAATTGAGAAGAAATAAGATTGGATTGCATGTTATGGCAGTAACTAATAATTCAGACAGAAATTTGACACTTAAGTCTTTCTCAACAACCCTGAAATTCCCTAATTGTGTTGGCAATAAGTGGGCCACAGTGCAGCATACAATATTTATCATTTATGCCCCAAAATATGAAGCCCTCCAACTACTGTAGGTTCTTCTCTAAAGATTTCCATGAGACAGATGAACGGCCGTCGAGCCAAGTTATGACAGGGCGTAGCTGGAAGGAATGATGATACATTACTAAATTTGGGAGGGCAAGTCCGCCCTGATCTTTAGGTCACTGTAACACTGAAACCTTAAGTTTGGGATGAGGATTATTCCAAATATACCA
>JAPMNP010725095.1:0-13577 GCA_029874935.1 Atherina boyeri
CGTCTGCATTAACTCACTGGCCTTATCTCTTAAATGCTCTGCAAGAACAGCTTTAGCATGTATGCAAGGAATAGTGGGGCATATGAGCTTGGATGTATCTGTGTGTGTGTGTGTGTAGAGACATTAGTCATGTGAGCTGAGCTTATTTCATGCCAGGCCTGAGAATAAGTGCCCCTGAGAGAGGAGCATGTTGTACTACCTTATTAGTCCACATGGGCAACCTGCAGCCAAGTTGAAGGACCATAACCATAGAAACTGTTGATGATAAGTCAAAGCTTGATTTATATTTTCATGATTGATGTATGAAGAGCCTACAGTAAAATCTAAATAAATAACTTATGCCATTATGAGTTGTATGTCATATTACTGTCTTTAAAACTTTAATTGAAACTGAGACGAATGAAAACAGAAATACAGGATGTACCTCTAGCTCTATGAGAAGATTTTAAAATATTTAAGAATGACATTCAATTTAAAAGTTCTGCAACACAGAGAAATGGAAGGATGTCTGAATAGATGGTGTGAATGATAGCAACTTACATTGAAACAACACAAGAGCTCATAGTGTTACAAGCGTTACGCAATCACAACCTCTTATAGTTCAAATTTTCATTTGAGAAGGGCAAAATATTTCTGCAAGGCAATACATTACGTAAATACACCATATCAACCAGCGAAAGATATGAAGTGATGCAGCATGGATATGTTTAGTCCAGGAAACATGGGTTTGACTCAAGTGCAATGCATTTTTTACCCATTTTATTTCTGGATTTATAGTCTCAGACCAATCTCATATGAGACCAATGTTTCTTTTCTTATTTTCCTCCACATGCTCTCACTCACAGCTTAGGTTTAGGTGACAAAGCTACTTGAGTTTAACTAAGATAGGATCATGATTAGCCATAAAATGCAGCTTTTCGAAAGCCTGCTTGTTCCACACAAACTGTATTAAGTAGTAACCTTTAGCCGTTTTCTATTTCAATTAGGTCCCTTTCATTCCAAGCAGATTGGTTTTTATCAATTCATTCATATATTGCAAAGAAACAAAAGGTAAATGCCATATGTCAAATGTATGACTTAAGTCTGTAAACAATGTTAAAATCTCAGAAAACACAAACTGGAATTTTATCATTGTTGTTTTGATGGTTGGAAATGAGTTGAGTTGCAGCCAGATCTGTACATCTAGAAGTATACTTTCAATTCCACTCTTTAATCACCATCAGTGTGTCAAAAACACAACTTTAAGTTGAAATAATGATTGATCTGGAGTATTCTTTTAAACTAATATTAATAGTTTGAAAGAATATTCCAACTAATATTAACTAATAGTAATCAAAAACTAATACTAATAGTTAACCTATGGTCTAAATGAAGATCAAAATTTCAATATTACAGTAGTCCAGTTTCAGGTTAGATATTTATGAACTATTTCTATGTATTCTAAATATCTTCGCAGCTAGAAACTGCTCTGTAAGAAGCAAAAGGAGGTGACTGTGAGCAGACACTGAGATCTTTTGACCGAGAAGTATCGTTCATGTACAAATCTATGGTTTCTCTAAATATAAAATGGCGATATTTTACTCTAATGTTCTGTAGCCATTCAGCTCCCTGGAAACCTTTCATCCACTGATCCAGTTCCCAGTTCTCCTCTGCCTCTTTGGTTGGGCTTGGTGACCAATTTGCTTCTCAGAGTACATCTCTCTATTACCAAACAGAGATCTCAGATCTCTCTTTGTTGGCTTATCAAGGCATGACAAGCTTCTGCCTTAATTTTTTGTTGAAATCACAAGCAATTATGTTTCACATTGTTGTAGTGGAAAAAATAGCTAATTGTAGGTTCTTGCAGATGAAATTGATGTGCCCTGGTTTGATGTTTGATTTACCCAGCAGCACAGGAACACACACGCCTCACAATCATAAACAATCATGCCGACACTTTCTTATACACACCCACAAAATGCTCTCAGATTCTGTTCACAAACAACCGTTATAAAACTGATATCTTGATTGATGCAGTCGGTGCAATTCTCCTTAACACAAACAGCATGCATGGCCCCCTGTCCTCGTGCGGTCCCTCATCGCCAGTAATGGGAGGGTCACCTCTTTGGCCCTGAGAGAGAGAGACTGTGTGTGGATGCTCTCATGTTTATGTTTGGGAGATTAGCAATGATGAAAGAATGCCTTTTCAAGTCTGGGCTAGAGGGGCCTCTGTTCAATGCCCCACCCTTTCACCACACACACACTCCCTCTCATGTGTATTGTCATACAGAAACACACACTCAGACTTATATCTATAGTCGCCATATTCTATGTTTACCACATCCTAAGTTTACCACATCTTAATATTTGCCAGGTTGGAGAAAACTAGCCCTTTAAAACCTCATGCCTGACATTTGTATCTGTTCAAGCATGCTGTCATGATGCAAGTGGAAGCTCCACTGACACTTCATCATCTATCCTCAATAAAAGAGCTTCATTGTTCCACCCTGCATGTGGTATCTTAGTCACTTGCAGCCATGTGCTTCATCTCATCTCCTTGTGTTGTCATGAAGCATTATGTGATTTATTCATTTTTTGGGGCTTCCCATGCCTATGATAGGAGCTTTGCCCGGCACTCTCAATCTTCCCTGTCATTATCCCTCCTCGCCAAACCAAACAGAAGAAGTTCTGAGGTCTTGTGCTGTCTGTCTCCTTTTGTCAGTTTTGCATTTGGATTAGGGAATCCCTGAGCTTGAGGAGACTGCATGCTCAGGCAATTTGTTTCCCATTAGTTCAAATATAAATCAGGGTTTTCCAAACACAGCATGAGTAGCATTAGGGTGATGCACTCTGGGCCTCTCCCAGAAAAAAAAGAAAAAAAAGATCTAAAGACTGTTTGGTCACAGTCCCGTGATCCTTTTCACTCTTGAACTGTTCAGTTGTCTGAAATGAATCAGTCACAAGTTTGTTTGACCAGGTATTACAGGCTCTGTTGTGTAACTTTTCTCCTTTACGCAAAGCCGATTCTGTTTTCACTGGCTCCTTTTCAAGCCCCCGCATGGCAGTTTTACTTACTGCTCACGCACATGCTTGGCAAACAGCTCATGCTATACACTTGCCTTTAAGCTGACTCTGATATTCCCCAGTTTTTATTACCCCGCGTGGTGACTGTATCCAGCTCCTTTGTTGTCTTGGCAAGTTAACCATTCATTCATCAAATGCTTGGAACCACAGATGTAATAGACATTTTTTAAGAAATCTCTGATTGTGGGGGGGTCACGGCTGTTGAGAAGCAGACACCCTCGGGTCTTACCTACCAAACAGTGGAAAACACCTTTTCAAGTGAGGTCATGAGAGAGTAGTTATGAGGTGGCAGACTGAGGTAAGGGGAAGTGGAGGGGTGTTGTTAGAACGTACTGGAAACTACTCAATTAAACATAGATCCAGATGATAGTCATTATCTCTTGATTGCCTTGATAATGTGTTAGAGCTGGGAGTGAGCATGATGGCAGAAATGATGCAAAGAAAACGGACATATCAAGGAGAGAAAAGACAAGAAACTGGTGTACAAAAGTCACCTTAGTGAGCAGTAAACCTGGAGGCAGTGTCCCGGCTGCCTGTGTGCAACAAGATCTATCCCCTGTGACAGCTGCTTACACACTGCTTCATGTGTCGACTTGGAGGATGTGGATCCAATCGGGCGGGGGGGTTATGGCGATGTGTGTCTGTGTTGTGGCGGTTGGCATGCTCATCCAAAAATGCCACAGGGCCACCCTCCATTTTTAGGATTGCTACTCGCAGATTAAATTGCATTCCAGTGTGCCGCTCATTCCAAGAATGAGGCGTCTTTGTGTGTTGTGCGTGCTGTCATCTCTGTGGCGACCTAAGCAGTTACTGACATACAGGAATGTGATGTCACCAGCTGACCCATATCAGCATACTCCTAATACAGGTTGTTAACACTGTTCGGTATATGCCAGCCGGCTGGCAGGGGCCGGCCTCCTACGAGAAAGCAATCCTTCTTTATGTGCCGAGGCATGGAAAAAGAAAAACATATTGACTCAATCAACAGTGTCCTCGTGAAACTTGTATAAGCAGTCGGATAAACATCCTGAATGTATTACACACCAAAGGCCTCAATATAAAGCTTATTGAGTGATCAAAGCAACAGCGCGAGGAGCCAGTCCATATGCAGGCAAGGATATGTGTTTGGACTGTAAAGCAGTTTGTTGATATAGACGTGCAGTATTTGTTGTACATGAGGAGCAGATGGCACTACCGTTGACCCCTTCGTGTGTCTTCCTGTCCCCTAGCTGAACCACAGCATGAGGGAGCCCTTATCTGGTCAAACTGGGAGGTGGGGAAGGGGAAGGCTTTGAAGGCGTGCTTGTGTGGCGATGTAATCAGGCAGACTGCTGTAGGGTCGCAAACACCACCCTCACCGCTGCTGTGCAGGACCCCAATTTACCCTTTTTTTCTGCTTTTGGAAACCATAGAGCGAGCAATGCTTACAGTGAGCTCCAAGGCTCCTTTGGTGTAGCCTAGAGCAGCAGAGGCTCCTGGACAGGCCTTGGAAATTATACAGACAGTATCATGCAGAGTGCTTCCCATTCCCCAATCACAAGTAACATCTTGTGAAGAATCTCCGAGTGATAAAAAGTTTACCCAAGGGATTAGTGGCAACCTGGACGGAAAAATAAATACAGATTATCGAAGTAGACAATTTGATCCCAGAGGTCCCTCTTCAGCTACCCTCAGCATGACACAGATGAAGCCTCTTAGATACAGAAGATCTCTTCCGTGGAAAAGATTTACAGTAAATGGAATTCATTATACATTATAGGACTCATATAATGCTAACAACAATTATAAATGTTAGTTCCAGCTGTAAAACATGTGTTTCTTCAATTTAAGGAATTCACATGATTTTCAAGTGCATTACATTCCAAGGTCTTTTTACTTTGATTAATTTAAACCTAGCTATTTACATCAACACTTGCATTTTCATGAATAAAATTGTTAAGTTCAGGGGAGATTACAAAATCATTTTGTGAAATCCAACAGATTTTTCTAAATTAATAATTTTCTGAAGTTAAACTCCAGCTCCAAAAATTATTTCACTTTTTCTTGCTCCGTAACAATAGAACAATAGATAAAAGATCCTCCATCTTCAGAAAAATGCATATAAACTTGGGCGGCTGTAGCTCAGGGGAAGAGCAGTCGTCTACCAACTGGAAGGTCGGTGGTTAGATTCCAGGCTACCCCAGACTACATGCCGAAGTGTCCTTGGGCAAGACACTTAACCCCACACTGCCCCCCGATGTGCCTATCGGGGCGTGAATGTGTGTGTGAATGGGTGAATGATGACATGTAGTGTAAAGCGCTTTGGATAAAAGCTCTATATAAGTACAGACCATTTACTTTTACTGTTTTACAACCAGATTTTTTTAGTAATATTATCAGGCTGACAATATACATGCTTTTAACCTAATTATCCTATACGTCTAATTTACACGTATAGGAAAACTTGATTAAAAGCATTTATATTAAAGATGCAGTAAATACTGTGGGGAAACGTCCCTAACCCCAAAATGTAGTGATGTGTTTTCAAATAGGAATGGAAATGATCAGATGCCTGTAGCCTCAAAAAATAAATCATCAATATTTCGGAGCAGTCCGCTACGAAGGAACCAATAGGATGCGTTCATCCCCCCCTCGAACCAATGGGACACGTTCATCGCCCTCCTGCTTCTCATCAGTACACGCACCTGAGTTGTTATTGAGTGTCAGATTTTCTCAAACAACTACAATGGCTGAACAGAAAACCCCCAAAGTGTCAATCCCACGTTTGCCACCCACTCGCACTGTTGTGGTAAAGAAAAGAAAATCAGAGGAGGAAAAGTCGTTATATAAAAAGACTTGGGGCGCAGCCAGGGCGAAAACAAGAGTGAAAATCGGGACATAACGGTGGAGAGAATTACGAGAGGTTCTGCGTTTAAAGAGTGACGCTGAAGTTGCTGCTTTCCTGTTGGACAGTTAACTGCGTGTTTTACTTGTTGGGGGGATTTGTTATTTCCATTAGACGCTGTGCCCTTAGTCCAATGTAATGCAAGG
This sequence comes from Atherina boyeri, assembly GCA_029874935.1. Lineage (NCBI taxonomy): Eukaryota > Metazoa > Chordata > Actinopteri > Atheriniformes > Atherinidae > Atherina > Atherina boyeri. The sequence continues at coordinate 6,094 of JAPMNP010725095.1, forward strand.
GCAGTCGAGTTTTGCTAATAGCTAGTTTGTTAGCGCTTGTCAAATAAGGCTGGTAAATTGCTCACCAACATGAGCCCTAATGTAGTGTAATGCTTTCACATTTCAAGCTGGGAGGTCTTCCACGACCACCGCGCCTCCGTCTAGTTTCAGCTACGGGGGACATAGGCTCTGGACTGTAATTGGGATCGGACCCAATGCTGTCATCGTCGAAACTCAACAGTTCAATATTGACGATGAGCAATAATGATGAGCAGAAAGAACTTTTTTTTTACAATGTCATTAGTATTATTACATTATTATAGAGACACGGTGTTGCCTGCGCAGTTGTGAATAAAGTTTCTGCTGCTGTAGGCCTACAATGTTGACAATGATTACTTTCACCTTGTAAGGATATAAATTAAAATACACTTTCCCTCATGTGGAGCATAACCTAATAGTTTGTTTTTAAAATGAAATAGTTGTACGTCAGGTTGAGGTGTTTTAGGCTAGCTAGAAAACCCTGCTAAACATAGGTTGGAAGTTGTGATTAGCTGATTGCAAAAAAAACTAATTAATTATATGTGGCTTTTAATTTTTTTTACTCACTGGAGAATGTGACATGATCAGCTGATTATTGATGTGTTACTTGACGTGTGACTTTTGATGCGTGTCCTGGGGGTTGGGTTTGGTGGAGGGTGAGTGGTTTTGAGTCTGTGCTAATGCTAAGCTAACCTGAATCCCTTATTGCACCTTTAACCGTTCCCATACTTGTGTACTATATCATAAGAGGATTCCGCTAAGGGGCACAGTAGCGAATTCAGGCTATGTAAGGTTACAAAATTTGAAGGGTGTTAACAAATGATAAACATGACGACATTTGGGGAGGTAAGAAGAGATTTTTACCACTGCAAATCCTGCAACCTTACTTGGTCTCTAAACGGCCCCTATTGGTTTCTTGCATATTGCAGTTTTCTGCAATATGCAAGAAACAAGAAACAAGAAATTTCTGTGGACTTGCACAAATAAAGCTTCAAATAAATGCATAATAGGCTCGGCAACCATGATAAATACACACATATGCATGATTTAAAACAACTATATCATCTATATTCTATATTCTTGGAGTTCTATAACATCTTGAAATCCTTTGCCACTGTATAAAAGAATTACTGCTACAGCATCTTTAAACTTTACAGCTGAAACGTGAATGGTGTTAAATGTGTTTTAACTGCATATCTTATGCAAATAGCAAAACCTTTAGTAGCCTACTGTGGATTTCAGCAGTGTGTGTTCAGACAGTAGTTCTCCATATTTTCTGAATTTATTTTCAGTCCAGTCTTTGTACCTGACCGTTTTCAGAGGAACATCTACTTTTTCAATTCAAGCAGCTAAACATTGATTTATGAATCATTCAGGCATAAAAAGGAACCATGCTAGAACCGTGTTTTCCTGGGAATAAAAGGTGGAAATGCGGGATGGATAGCTAAAGATTTTGCTCAGTAGGCTACTGCTTATTTATATATTTTTTAAACAAGTTAAAATGACAAAAAGACTAAAAAAACAACAACAAAAAAAACAAAAAAAAACTAAACAACAACCTGAAAATGTGGTAACTTTGTAAACAGTGAGGAAAAATCACTCAGGTATCAGAGTGTAGAATGTATCTGCAGCTACCAGTTCCCATGTAAGTATAGCTGTGGTAAACATGCATGCCAACTCTCCCAGATTTTTCCAATTATGTCTCATGATATAAAATACATTATTTCATCTAGCTAACCACTTCAATGCTTTCATCTTCCGCTAATGTGTTCCACACTAGTATTGTAACAACACTCCACCACTCACAGATATTGATTTGGATTAGGCTCTGTCACGTTCGGGGATTGCGTAAATGAGGCTTCTTTTTTTTTTCTCCCCTCACTCATTTTTGTTCCCCCTCTCCCCGTCACATCTCCATGCTGCCTCCTCACAGGCCCTTTGATGTGCCTGCTTTAATTTGGAGCTTAATGGAATCTGTGGCACTGCTGTGCCTATCGGTGGCAGGATCATAGATCCCAGGGTTCATTGCGGCGTGCCTCCATTCTGGTGAGTGGGTGTCAAGATAGCTGTGAAACAATGGAGGAGGGCCTGTAGCCCTGGGAGACAAACTGCATTTCCAATGCAGATCTCAGAGTATTGGAAGCCCTGGTCGGGTTATTGCATGTGGGCTTTGCCGGAGGATGTCCCATGTGTAGCTCTATGCTACGAACTGTTGACTTAATGAAGGCATGATGTACAAAAGCACTCCATACATTATGTTATCTACTGAAGTTCTCTAACATTATGCCACCTGACTGTGGATAATAAGCAATAACTTATTCTTACCAGTTGCTTCTGCTGTTCTTACTTTTCAAAAATAGCCATATCCACATTACATTTTAACTAATAAATTTGACCATCTGATCCCAGAGTCCAACACTTCAACTAAAACTAGAGGAGATGTCAGGGATTTCACACACTTCAGTCAAGAATACAACTTTCAATCCATGGGGGCTATAAATCAAAGCAGGTGGTTTCCACCCCACCCCAAAAAAACTCTCCACAGGATGGAGTGCTTGGGGCAACGAGCTATGAGGGAGCGATGATAAAAGTACAGCTATAAATCAATTTCTCATCCTTATCAAAGGCATATTTCCATCACTGTATGTACCATTTAACTAGCATGCTGCTAAAAAGAAAAAAAAAGTCAGAAAAGAGATGGAACTTCCATCTGTGTGTGGAGAGACGACAGGATCTGGGATCTGAGGCCTGATGAGAATACGCCCTCAGCCATGCATTTGCGCTGTGCTCAAAGACACTGGCAGTCATGTTCAGACAGTATGCTAGCAGGGGGAAATCCCCCAACACAGGGGCCTTTATCTCTCCTCACATACTCAGCTTAATGAACTCTGCTGCAAGTAATGGCACATACAGGAGCTGTATTGGAGGTGCTTTGTCTTTCATCCATGTTTGTGTTTGATGTGAGTCTGCCTGATCGGCGCACTGCAGGGAGAGTTGTTTATGGCTTTGAGGTCCTGCGTATTGGTGGGGATTGTGTTGCTCTAACCTGCAAATCACAGAGGTTATACGTGAAACATTCACAGGTTACTTAGCTGCATGTCAGTATCACACATTTTAGTTGCATGGAAGCTAGAACTTACTTTTACCATTTAATATGTCACAAACAGATTGAAAATTAGCTTAATAAAGGCATTCAAAATATGGGACATTTGCACACATGATTCTTTAAATCTTGGATGCATCTCGTAATTGAAATTATAAATGAATGCACCAATAAGAAATGATCTTCGGTGCCTGCATATTTTAGATTTGAACAAGCTTCTGTCAGAAAATAAAATAATCTTGAAAAGTCGATGCAATAGATTCTCTGTGGTGTTTAGATTACAACATTTTACCGAAGCTAAGATGAAAAGAAGAAGTATTATTACCAACTCCTGCATTTATTTGATGTTTGACAACTCTGTATACAAAGATATATATTACAGTTGACTTCAATGCAGTTCAAAGAAATGGTTGTGTTTTGTCTTTTTTGTTTTTTTCGCTCCCAGTTGTTTAAATACTCCTCATGCTGATCAAAAAAGAAAAGTGGAATCTTAACTTTATTCTAACTCAAACCTCATACACCCACAGGCATGTTTACAAGGCATGCATTTGTGTAGTGCACCTTATGATACATTGAATTATAAAGCAGCCACTCTGAGCCCACTGCGGTTGGTAAAATGAGCCCTCACTTCCTGTCATCTCTCATGTTTCTCAGAATGAACTCAGCGGTATTTAAGAGCCATGAAAATAAAAGGCACATGGGCAAATTGGTAACACCATGAAGCAGTTTACTGGTTGTTGTACCACACTCTCTGGGGCCTTTGATGTGCAGACATACAAACCTTTATAGCTGTCGGTGGACACACCACCTTAGTCAACTGCACTTCAGGACTCTGTGCTGAACTGTCTGCGCTCTGGCACATAAATCGATGTATGTAACGAACCCAACAATGAACCTGTTTTAAGCGAGCTGTCCGAGCTGTCTGTTCCATTCAAATTTGACAGATGAGGAGGTTGTGAGGCTACTGCTCAGGCTCTCTTGGCACTACCTGTGCAGGAAAAGCCTCTCCGTCTGATGTCTGTCTGTAAATTGACTTGCCTTTTCAGGCTTTGACCCTGATGTCTGATGTAAGACCCAGACACCCACACATCAAAGCGAACGAGGGGTGGAGGGATAGGTGGGAGAATGGATTTCTATTTTGGAAGAAATGTTGACTTTAGGCACTGAAGTGATGAACTATCCAGCTTTTTATATGACCTTACAGAATCTAGAAATTGTACATATTTCTTTCCCACCTTTAAATCAAACTATATGTATATTCATATATCTATAGGAAAATATTGGAGATTAACATATTGGTTTGAAAAATGTAATTGGAGCAGTCCTGTATCTGAAACTGGAGAAAAAAATACCAGTCCACTCACTGGAGGAAAATATTGTTTATATACTTCTAGAAACTACAAATACATATAATCTCAACAATTCTCAGATAAGGGAGCCAAAGTTTCTCTCACCTCATAATAATGATGTTCAGTGAGGAAGATGAAAGTGTTTAAAAACCTTCATTATACACCTTTCTAAACTTTGATAAATGAATTTTAATGTTTCAGCCAATCCAGTCTTGTTACCTCAAGAGCTTCTGTTGGCATGGGATATAATTTACTAGAAAAATAAAAAGTTGCACATTGACTTCAACCTGAGCGTTCTGGAGAGGTGTATTCCACCATCACCCCTCCAACATCCCAGTATAGATTTGTTAGTGCTGTTATATACACATTCATATATTTATCACTGAAATCTTTTCATGCATTGTTTCTGTCTAATGAGCGTACATCAGGTATGTGTGCTTGGAGCATTTTTGGGTACAGTACTGCATGACGGTCTTGAGGCACTCCGTATATCTTTATGATAAAGATATTTTAGTAATATTTCAAAGTGGCCTTGGACATGCTTTCTGAAGGTCTTTCAAAGTTTTTCTTTAAACTTTGCCTGCTTTTTCAGTCCTTATCCTTGCTCTAACTGGCAACTTTCAGATAAATTTGTGTTTTATTTGTTTATCAAACCATCACACACTGACCCGCAAATCATTCATGCATAAAAAGGGCACCCAACATAGGGGATGAATCAGTGTTGTATCAACATATGACAAATAACTTAGCCTGAAATCAACTTTAAACTGTATCTTTAGGGATTTTGTTGCCAGTAAATTAACACACCACACTAGAAATAACATGGCAAACATGGCAGACATTACACATTTTGACCGGCATATAATTGTATTTTTCTACCAACACGTTGATTACTCAAGAACTAAGAAATTGGTATATGTCAGAATGGGGTGCAGTGTGTATTAAAATTTCAGGAAACTGGGACAAAATAATAAATGAGAGGCCTAAGAGACTATTTACAGTATATCTGAAAGGAAGAAATAAAAAAACAAAAACAAAAAAAACAAATAAATACAGAAAACAGCAGGAGCACAGCAATCACCTGAGAGATGAGCATACAACACATATATTACACTTACCTGCTACAGATACCTCTACAATTCATTGAAACCTCATTGGAAATCTTGTCCATGGAAGGGTGGCTCTAAAGAAGTCGCTCTTAAGGAAGAGAAACAGTGAAAAAAAGGCTGAGGTATGCCAAATGACACAAGAACTAGATTGAAAATCAGTGGTAACAGAGTGATGAATCCTCCCCAGAGCCTGGTCCTCAACATTATTAAAGCAGTGCAGCATCATCTTGAAAGAGAATTAAACACAAGGCAGCCAACATCCTAGGAAGAGCTTTGGAAGGTCTTTCAAGAAGTCTTGGGAACTATACTTAAAGACTACTTTAAGGGATTGCAAAAAGTTTGTGGTGGTTTTTACGTGTTTCGATAAAGAATTGATATCCATTAAAGAAAGTTAGAAACAACTTTCCAAAACAGGTCTGATCTGACAAAAATGAAAAAGACATTACTCCAGCTTTTTCTGGTGTGAGCAAACAAATTCCCATGACTGCCCATCATCTTCCCAGATATGGTTTAATATATTTGATGTTCCAAGACAATAAAGAAATTCTTTGAGAAGCACACGCTTACTTTTAGTATTGTGGATATACACTGCAGGTGTTTTTTGGGTGGCCCCCCCCATCTCCTTGACGTTTGTCTCTGGTTTCGACAACTTCTGAATTACTACCACAAGCAACATTGTCTGAAAACACTATGGAAACAAAAAATAAAATCCAAAATAAAATGTATATGAATTTCATTTATTGTTTACTGCTTTTTAAAAGATTGCTTAGATTTTATTCGTTGGTGAAAAGAAATCTTGGCTAGTGAGTGGAGGAATTATGCAGGAGCTTCTCCTCCTTCTGCATTTCACTGTCAACAAATGGGACCAAGCTGTACTTCCCAGAGACAGAGGCCACCTGCTATGTATCCTGCAGGCCCATTCTGTTGCAGAATAAACATACCTGCACTGCCTTGGGATTTGTGTACCAGGGGAGAGCTTTACATACGCAGATGCACAGCACAGAACCCCCTTCGTGATAGATAGATAGATAGATAGATAGATAGATAGATAGATAGATAGATAGAGCTACACACCACCACACCTAAGCCAGTTGATGGTGAGCCCTTGCTGAAACACATACGCAAACATGAGCGCACACGTTTAATGGTGTGATCTCTGTTGTCAAAAGTTAGCCAAGACTCTAGAGCCATCTTCAAGGTTCAGTCAGCCAGTGTGCTCAGTGAGGAGTTTGCGGGATGGAAAAGTATTTAAGCTGGATTCACAGCGGGGATCTCCACAAAGCACACTAAGAAGACGGCAAAACCAAGTATTATACAGCTTTCTTTGAAGAGTGGGAAATGCCAGTTGTTATGTTTCCCCAAAATAAGCAGCGCAGCACACTGTGGGTTTGTACCTTCAATTTTTCTCCTTGTACAAATAAAACTAAACATGGGGGGGGAAACGCAAACTCATAGCCATGCACAAGCACTCAGGGAAACTCTTTTAGATTCAGAGGCGTTCTGTATTTATGAAAAAAAGCCTCAGTGATTTATGGCACTTTCGCGCACATGCACACAGTACGCACACACACACAAGGCAAACCACTTCCTAAGCCGTTACCACTAAGTGGAGTGTAGCAGTCTGAGAGTTATGTTCTTCCTCTGACTGCTCTTCTCATAATTGTCGGCCGACTCCAGCCTCAGCCACAGAGCTGCCTTGCTCAGGAGCCTCCGGGAAAACAACCTCACAGGTGGCTGGCTGGCCCGTAGCCAGAACAGAAAGCAGATATGAAACTAGTACCTGTGAAGGCGTCACACTCTAGTGCAAACCATACACACCAACACACACAAAAGGGAGGATAATTCCCTTGGCCACATGAAAGTGGGAGGCAGTGGGCTGAGCGCCAGGCTGCACTACCTGGAGAC